>NW_019060513.1:180768-209648 GCF_000696155.1 Zootermopsis nevadensis | reverse complement strand
GTGTGTGTGTGTGTGTGTGTGTGTTGACTTCTGTCGCTTAAGTCCTAGTTTTCTCCTTAGTGCCTTTTCCTCCAACACCTTTATCCTGTAAATAAGTGCTGTGAAGAGTGTGTATTACACGCTTCGCCCGCTCCCTAATTAAATGAGAAGTCCTCATTAGCCGCTTTGCATCTGTCCGTGTTGTCGGGAAATGTTCATTAAATGGCGTATTATAACTTACGGGTAAGTCTAATACCTCGGTATGAAATTAGCAAATGTTTTGTTTGAGGGTTCCAATCGTCATAGCTGTTTGACGATGGAACGTATCGTACCTGTATTCGTTTGTGGAACTGTTACTGCGGTTTTTATTAAAACAAAAATAGTTTAGCTTTGCGAAGGATGTGTTGAAGTTTGTTGAGCTATGATTTTCTTGTTCAGGGTCTAAACCATAATTTTAATTTCTACGTGTTATTTCTTTTGTGCTCCGTTATGTTGTTCATGTGGTTTAAATCAACATTTCATTATGCAGTTTATGGAAGTCTTCCAAACTTGTGATCAGAGCTGTATTTTTTTAAAAAAAAAAGTTCTTTGCGTCTCACATGCTCTGCAGCTGTGTAAGAACGCACACCTCAATATCTCTTGGTTACCATGGATACCCCTATTTGCATACAGCTCTCCCTCTCCATTTCTCATTCATCTTTCTTCTCTCTCTTTCGGTATATTTTCTCTTCTCTCTTGCCTATTTTTTCTCAGAGAAGATATCGGAATGTTTTTATTCATCTCTTCGCTTTCATATGTTTTTGTTTTCCACCAGTTTACTTTTTACTAGCTTTCCTTTGGAAATTCTTCCTAGGTGATTTTCCTCCAACTTAGGATTCATGTATCGGCAAGCTACAATTTTTCCTTCTTTCCGGTTTTCCTTTACCACATTCCCATTTAGCCCTTTCTTTGCACCATTAAGGTGTTGGTGCTAAACCACAAGTGCCCGAAAGCTTAGCCAAATTGGGTTGCCAATCTTTTTTTCCAAATTTAAACAGAGAATACTTGAAGGGGAAGCCGCTTGGAACATGTTATAGGTAAAGTGTTGTTGTATGCTCTAATAAAGGGGTAGCAATAAAGGATTAGGTGTTAAGTAATATATAGGGCCTCTAATGGGGAAGTGGTAATTTGTTCTCTGCAAGGCCCCTGTTGTTGAAAGCAGCCTGTTGGCTATACTGAGGAAAGGGTTGGTCGAAATGTATGTATCGTTCCATACACACCTATTGCAACTACTTTTTACCTTATAATTAATTACGCAAACATGTTAAATACCCTGTAATAAATCAAATTTTTCTACAGTGTGAGTTTTTCTTAATCAGAGAAAATGTCTGAACCAACCACGCTGATCAAGAAGACAGAGGAATGGCGTTGGTCTATGTGCGAAATATTATTTTTGCGACTTACAGGACAGTGGTAACTTACATGTACCACTTACTTTAAGACTCAGTAACTATGCACTGTGCGCACAATACGTGTTTAAAATGACTCTTAGCGGTTATTTCAATGAACATTATTAACTAATTCTTATTTGTAGTGGAGACGCTTTGTTTTTTTAGGTACGAAATGTGTTTATAAATGCTGTTTAAATGAACTGTGTATTTTAGTTCTTGCTTATCACCTGAAATAACTTCTGAGTTCAACAGCCAACAAGGACGAGTGGGCACTTCCTGGGGCCCTTCACAACCGTAAATAATTATCCCAGTCCTCCTGTCTTTCTTCTAAGTGGTTTAAATAATTAAACAACAAAGAAGTGATGTTAATGAAGAAATATTCTTGGGTCTCCAAGCTAATCAAACTGTTGGTCCAATTGACTTTCGTTTTGAGACTTTATCAACTGAAGCGTTTTCCCTGGCAGGGCCTGCCGTCTACACTAACCACAATGTGTCTCGTGGCGATATTCGGGGGTTTTCCCGCGGTTTCCGGTTTTGAATATCATTTCTTCCTCCTGCAAGCGTTACTAATTTCGAATTCTCGACATTTTAAAAGGTCTCATGAAACTCCTATTCTGGTGGATGTTTTATCAATTTACGCTCCTGGATTCTGAAAACGCAGAATTGTTGTCCTTTCGAGATATATTTGTTAAGAATATAGATAGTTGACTGCGTAGACCTTTTTAGAAGCTAATTGTCGCTTACCTAAGTCAACAAATCCCTGGGTTTTTACAGAAACCGAAGGGTCATAACCGTTTTCATAAGAACCTATGATTTGTGTGAAATATTAAAATCATTCTGTAACATTTATTTTGCGTAAAAGTTCCAATATTTGAACTCTTTTATACTGATTGCTATTAGGAAACACGAGCAAGTATTTTGCCCTATTTCCTTCTTTCCATGTTACAGTGTGGTGAGATATAACGACAATATAAGAGCGAAGAATTAAATATTTAAACAACTGCAGTACAGTCACTTTTATTTTAGTGTTTTATTGGATTATTTAACTAAGGATTAATGCATTGAACGCAAACACTGATTATTTAAAGTTGTCAAAAAATAATTGGTTTTGCAATTAGAAGCGTGCGGGTGCTAACTTAATTATCTGCTGAATGACTCTTGTTTATAAATTAGACCGCATTGCGTAGATGATGTTCTGGGTTGCATGTTTAGTTACACTGGGTTCCTTTGTCAAGTATACGTAAAGCGTTGGAATTTGCTTCAGTCTACAGTAACACGGCTACGGTTCAAGAGTATTGTACACAGATATATTAAATACAGCACGCAACAAAGCAGGGAGACGCGGGTTTACGAAGCGGTCGGTAGGCATATTTGTGGATAAGTGTGTATAGACATAGGTCTGTTTAGGGTGCGGCTTTTGTGTGGACTTTACAGCATCCCACTTTCTTTCTTCCAGACTTGCGTACCTAAGACTATTACGTATAGGTGGAATCATCGGTTTCTAATTTCCACTGACAAAATCTGCGTTAAACTGCCACTTTCACAGATAGCTCGTGTTTTCGTCATGCTTTCTCGGAGGGAAGTTGAGTGATTGAGACTATAAAACAAGTTTAGGCAGGCTTATTTATAAAACTCCATGAAAGGGAGTCCTTGAAAAGCTAATAGTCTCTCATCCAGTCATTAAGAATGCGTGTGTGAGATGCACCTGTTTATCCTGAAAGAGATGATTTAAAACTCTCAGTCTAGCCACGTCATAACTCATTTAATATGTTGGAATGTACACGATACCGAGAGTATGTTCCATAGTTTATAGATTCAGCCTTTCGCTTCACTGGGTCCTTAGAGTAGCAGATTACAGATAAATGATAAGAACGACTTGTACTCGTATGTATTTTATTTCTTTTTCAATGAACAGAACATATCCTGGGGCTTTCAGCTTTGGCAGTTATTGATAGCAGCAGGTTTCATGAGTCAAAAGCTTGTGTAATGGGATGCTGTAATGTCAAGGACATAAATGAAGTGAAAAGTTGTTAACTTCTGATCTTGTGATTTCAGTTTATCTGTCAATAAATTTGGAATTTAATCATGTGCATTAAACATGTTTTGATGCATTTTATGCGTGTATACATAAGACGAAAGTCTAAACGGGAGATTATTTCGATAAGTGTTCCCTACCATTTGAGGACATCATGATGCATCTCGGGAGGTACTGAATGGGTTTTTGGATTCTTCTATAGGCTGTTGAGGGTGTACAACAGCATGTGATAACAGAACACAAGACACCTTGTTGTAACATATGGACACACATTTTACGATTTACGTGGCCCATATGAACATATGTTAAATGTAATCATATGAATTATAAAGTGATTCAGTTAGCATTGAAACATTTGATCTAATATTTTATTAATTTTATGCGATAATTAAATTTTGTGCTTTAGTATTATATAGTGATGTTGCACTTTTTGGATTTATACGAGAGGTAATTAATTGGGCTTCTGTAAAACTTATATGCCTGCTTTCAGTTTTTATCAGTTACTGCTACGAAACTTAAATCTCCTTCGATTTAACGCTTCCGCAAAGTTGTTACTTTAAATTAAAAATATAAATAAATTACCCTAATAACACTTGCATCTTTCTTAAATATATGTCATTCCACTATATGAAATAGATTCATGCTACATCGTGTTTAGCTGCCATTATAATGCAAGCTGTTTGTCGACTTTCAAAGCGAAACATGGAGATTATAATTATTTTTCGAGAATCATGATGTTCACAATGTATGATTGACTGTACTTATTTGCATATTTTTAATTTGTGATGCCAAGTCACGCCGCTTTGTTTCAGTGTTTTTTGGGGGGCTATATTTTCGTCATGTGAACAGTTTGGCCGTTTGGGAGGGCGAAGAATAACCTTATTAACAGTCTGAAGTATAGCGCCAAGCGACTGTTTTACTGTATAGACTCAACTTGAAAGTTGACAGAGCTTCTAATGTGACCTAAAATATTTTGTAACAGAGTCTTTATAAAAAATGATACGATATCGATGATTTTGTTCTTTAAGCACTGGCCTACGTTTTCGAAGGTTAATACTGTTTTCACCTTCTTGCATGATCCTCGTTTTTAGGTTTTGACGGCCGGAGTTTAAATCTTCATTAGTGGATGAGCCGCGTTGAATTTTGAGAATATCCAACGTTTCTACAAATACTGTAGTTTCCATCTCCAGGGTGAAATTGAAGTGGATGGCGTTTTCTGGGAGCCTTATACAAAGCAGTCAGCAGGCCGCGGGCGTCATATGACGGAGCGAACGCGTGTCCTATTTTAGGAATAATTTTCAACAATAGCCGAAGTTTTGGCCTAATTCTTTGCATGGTGTTCTGTTATTCCCAGTTTCTGACATAAATATCTGACTTTCATAACTAATAAGCATTAGAATTGTTTTCCTAGACTTAGGCCTAATTCAAAGATTGCTGGTTTCAAATTTCTCTCTCTCGCGGTTACTTTCAGCTGTAACATTGTGTGGATAGTTTACATGGCCGTTGTGCTGAAAATAAATAAAATAGAAGCAAAAGAGGGCCGAGTTCCTGTCGTTGGTCTACTCCTGTTGAAGGAGGCATGGTTCTGGCTGCCTCTTGAGCTTAGCAAGCGAGTTGCGGGGTTCCCGGGACATTCATCTTCCAGGAGACGGCAGTCTTTTCTCTGGGGCCCCAAGAGGAACTGAGAGATGCTAGAACCCCTCCCAAACCCCTTCAGTCACAACGCCTTCTTTCACACACACACACACACACACCAAGAGTATCCGTGTGAGTGTAACAAAGATATATAGGAAAGAATATGATAACAGTTATTTGAAACTAAAATGAAATAAGTGAAAATGAATTCTTGGTATACACATGCATATTTTGCGACAGCTGGAACGGTGCTTGAGGGAAGAAGGTATGCCATTTAACATCAAGAGCGGAAAGTGGATGTAGGCGCAGGTCAGAATTTTACAGCATCTTATACCTATGACGCCCTGGGTCAGTGCCACTGCTCAAGTAGATGTGACGACAATGTTGAAATGGATGTTACATTAAATACGACGTTGAGATGTAGATTGGATTCAGCTGGCCCAAACAGGCTCTTGTGAATGCTAATGAGAATTCCGGTGCTATAAAGTAGTTTCTTGTACTGATGTGAGGTACTCAGCTTCTCAAAAAGTCTCACCTTAACACATGTAGTAAGAGATCTACTGTAGAACTTACCGTTGTGGCATTACAGGGTACATCTGTGTATTGGAATTAAGTAAACCTTTAAAATTAGATGTAGCTGCTTCAACAGTCATCAGCTCCTTGTTTCACATTTCGTAAGATTCTCACTGTAGTCAGCTATTATTTTCCTAAACATCACTAACAAGTTGATTTTTGAAATGGTGAAATGCTGTGTTTTCTTTGCCGTACGGACTGAATTCGTAAATATTATTTAGTCGGGCTTAGCTTCAAAAGATTTAAGTACGTTTCCAATTTTAAGCCCCGAAATGAGATGTGACACATTATTGATGTTTGCCATCGAAAATGGCCAGAAATCGTGGTAGTGGCATGCGTAGGGTGGACCGATTAATGCAGGAAAAAAACTGAACTTTTCGGCCACAGCATATGTGTCAAATATATATATGAAATGTGTCCCAAGGTAACAAGAAAGTACACAATTTTTAGTCATTATTAATAATAATAATAATAATAATAATATTATTATTAAATTGAATTATTTGAGGAATTCTTTGAGAGGCCGTGGTCTAATTATGTTAGCTACAACATTGAGTTGCAGAATTTAGGATTTATAGAGATTCACACTGATTTTTATCATCAACATAATTTTAATCATCACCGTAGTTAATTAAGATTTTGGCAAGGTATAGTTACAGGGATTCCTTCCGCCCTTGTATTGGGCTCTCTGGCACCTTTTTCCGAGATTTGAGTAATAAATAAAACGATTGCAGTTTTCATGTTTACCTGTTCTCTTCTCATATGCAAAATATTGTTTCATTTATGTATGGTACTTTTAATTTTAGTAGCGTAACGTGAATAAAGAATTATTATACGCATGTTTGGCATTTTAGGCTGTTCTTGCTTGCTACCTGCTACCATACCCGTACCAGTGAAAGATGTTTAATCAGTACATTGTGTTATCCTTGGTTTGTTCTGGTACATAGTTTGGCTGTAGGGCGTATTTCATTTTGAAAAAAATTGTATATACTATAACGTAATATGTAGGCCACTTATGAATTATGTTAATCGAATTTCATTCGCCGTTTAGATAATTTTTCTCTAATAACTTGAATAGGACTACGTAAATTTCAATACTAAGACACGTAAATTTTAATAAAAATGTTAGACTGATATCCACCTCAGTTACAGAAACCAACGTAAATCGTTTCGTTATGACAGTCTTGTTCTTTAAGCCCGATAAGAAGAAGAAACTTGAATGTGGAAGAAAAATGGATAACATTACGTGTGTGTCCGTTGGGGGGGGGGGATGTGCCATAGTTATATGCATAAGTCGGAGAGTAGCCGGCATGGAGTACTGAAAGAGAGATGGCGGATAGGGAGGTACAGCCTATGTAAGTGACGGCCGTGAAGATTGCATGTGAGGAAGAGATAGTAGGAAAAGAGGAAGAATGTAATGTGTAGGAAAAAGAGGGTAGAGGCTCCGTAGTATTGATTTTATGGTTCCAGAAAAATAAATTCTTTTCTTCCATTTTCTATAGTGGGCTTTCTCTACTTTTAAATCATTCTGATGCAGTACGCTATAACACAGGATGAAAAGAGGAAATTTAGGTATAAAACACAACATGGGAAATTTGTTGTCACGGTAAGACATTTCTGAGGTTGATTCTGGCTTCAGTACTACCTTTCTAGTATTGCATTATGTAAGTTTATTTTGTTACACTTGAAAGAAATCTAGTTCGAGTCCTACCAATACCGATTACATTGACTTCACTAATTAATTGCTAGAAGGTCAACGCTTATTGGCTACAGAGGTTCACCACCACTACTTCACAATGTAATTAACGCGCTTTTACATAACAGCAATTCGGTGCGATTAATTGAAGTATAAACTGGCTGAACCTGGAAGATAGAAACCAGACAGTAATTCATTAACACGCAGTGACAGTTCAAATAGCATTCTTCAAGGCCACTGAAGGGCTCCACCCTCACTTACTGCGCGGCTCTAAATTACAAGTAGAGCGTTGTTAGCTTTGCTGTGGTGCGAGTTCTGAGCTTAAAATGACTGCTTATATACCATCGCTTACTTTAATTGCGCCACATATAGGTACTGCAGCTCGAATTTATTATAATGTTCTCCTTTAATGATTTTTATCGTTTCATTTCGAATGTCCAAAATATTTCTGCTTCTTGTGTGAAGTGTTTTTCAATTGCTTAATAAATTATTGTCGTGATCACGGTAAAGGAAAAAAAATAAGGAAGAGAATGAATAAATAAATTAACGAATTAAAAACATTTTAACTTAAGAGAAAATTTGTGTCATAGGTTAAACAAGTAATTTATGTAGCCATATGTTAATTTATAGACTACAGATTGAATGAGACGATATCTGAATCGCTTTTACAGTCAGTTGTGCCCTGATGACGACATTAGAGAAAGATTACGTTGTGTTTCATATACCCCTCTCTGTACGGGACTGAGAATGTCAGAGACCGTTTAGCCTATGCTAATGTTCCGTGGCCCTTACCACCCGCACTGTCAGCAGATTGCAACGCTGTGTCGCATTTAGCAATCGCTGCCCGAATTTGTATCAGAGATGTCCCTCAACCACGCGTACCATAGAAAGAAGGTGACACGGTTGTGATGTATCTTTTTGTAGGAGATATTCAATAACTCGTCATTCTTGAAGATGGAATGTTACACCGTGTAGTCTGGTGGATACTGACCGATGATGGGAGCAGCAAACACACTGAAACGCCGGTCAGTGTCTGCCAGACTACATGGGGTAATATCCCAGAGGACATCAGTTGCTGTGAGAAACTGAAATCTCAAGACATTGTTATTTTGTGTCAAATTGAGTGCTAATGTTTTGGATCTTGGATTGGCGTTTCTTTCTTCAGTATTGTAAAACAATAATAGATTTCTTAATTATATTAGACAAATTCTTCTATTTCTGCCTATTATATAACAGAATTCGAACAACTATCATCCCCATTTTGATTATGAAGGCAGTGGAAATGTACAACTTCGGCCTAAAACAATGTGGCCCCAGGCTTTTCTCACTGAAAGCCAAACAACTTCCTTTTGACTTCCCGCGTTTCAGTCCTCGTAACCCCGTAAACTAGTTGGGGCTCGTCTCCCTCCACCCTTAACCGCTGCGACCTATATCTATGCAGTGTCAGGGGCTACTAGGCAGGAGCCTCCCCCACACATTCTGGTGGCATTTAGCCCGAACTGACCCTGCGGTGCCCAGCAAGTGACATAGAATGGGTTATCTCCCGTAGGGACGAGAAAATGTCGGCCAAAGTCACACACAGCAGTTCTTACACCGTGTTGTCCAACGTGTTACAAGCCCAAAACAAGACTCTTTTTCCGCCACGTGGATCCCATCGTTCCATCGCCTTTAAAGTGCTTTAAATATTTTATTCCATACCGGTTACCCTAAAATTTTAAAGCAAAACCATCATCCTATCACCACAATTTTCACTTCAGTGTACGAAAGATTCTCGAGTAATGCGCATCGGAATCCTCTAATTTTTTAAAAAAAGAATTCACAATTGTGAGATTTCCAAATGAGCGAGAGCGATAGTCTAAAGTTTAGATAAAAGCCAAGAAAGGAAAGAAAAAGTCAGTTTTGATAATTTATAACTCAAACTAAAAACAAAACTGTCGTCCTAGATTAGCAAATGATTATGAAGCTACCACTGCTTCCATATCGACGAAAGTTCTAGGAAGAAATAGAATAATTGCCAATTATTGTCTTTAAATGCGTAAATATTTTATATAGTTCACTGAATTTAGATTCGGGTCAGTTCCATTGCCAAGTCTGTAATCTTTCCTCTATATCTTTTTTCATCATTAATAATAAAAATAACAACTGTCCAGTGTCTGTCCCGCAAGGGATCTGTCCTCGTAGACTGTAAAAGTAGCACATTTTTTATACCCGTTAATGGGCTTACTTTTTGGCAGCAGAGAGCGATAGTCATGCATTAGCTATGTTGTACCTTGTTTACTGTTCTTGCTTTGGATTGCAGAACCTTCGCTCATTCATATTTGTCTTTACAAAGTAAGCCTCAGTCAAGAATATTATTTACTAGATCTAATTTAACCCTGTTTAATATATCACATAGTAGGTGGCTTTGCTTGCAGTGAATATCTGACTGAACATTGCTGCACTTTAGACCATAGCTCAGTTATCTGTAACGGCTGTTGGCATGCAGCTATGTAAACTCCAATCTATGGGAAACAAGCCGTTGTAGTTATATACGAGCATGTGAGAAATGGTCTAGACTTTAAATTACTAGCAGTTATACGAATTTCATGCATTAAACTGTCTGCCCTGTTAAAAAAAAAGAATCGAATATCTTATTTCCTATTATTTCCTACTGGAAAGAGCTAGAATTAGCGTGTTGTGAAAAACGAGGATTGGTCATGTGACAAGATAAGCATCGGTCATCAGTATTGTTCCAAGAAATAGAAGAAAGCGTGAATATAACAAAAAATACTGATCGGCCTTGCAACACGAATGTCACCAGACTGTACTGTTACGAACAGCGAGATGGCTCTTCTAAAGGCTGTAGTAGTCTTGGAACACTGCACGGAAGAACACAGGATTCGTACTCTTGAGAAAGCAGGATTGTGGCCTAAAGTTGAGACGAACGTAAAATATCTTCAGCCTTTAGCGTCAGATGTTTCTGAGCTATCGTTGTAAGTGATATTGGAACTCCTTCCCTCAGAAAATTATCCCTTTCATTTGGCTTAATATTGGAAGATTTGCGTCGCAAATTGAATTACGATGTATGGATATGTGCTAGGCCTTAGACGTAGGTGTGAGGATAATATTAAAATGGATTATAATTGAAGGATGGAAGGGTGTAGATTGGATTTATCTGGCTTAGGACAGAGACCGGTGGTGTTTCTTTTGCGTGGGCTAATTAAAGAGTGGCCAATTTCTTGACTCCTTGCGGGACTATCGGCTTATAAAAAACGTTCGCTGGCATTTTACGTAATCTATGCCAGATTATCATACCAGCAGGCAGAGGATAAGATTGGAATCATTTGTTCTTGAATTCCTTAGCAACTCTGTAAGGAACGGACTTCTTTTGTTGCTTGTTAGATGAACGAGAATGAAGTTAATTTAAGAAACCAGTGTTTTTATATATTATACACTACGTAGACATATTTTCTAGATAGAAATTTACGTTCTGAAGGTCGAAGCTAAATGGTCGGTAGACTATTTCTGCTTTGTATTCCAAAGATATCATGTTCAAATATTGGCCCAGAGACCAGTCATTTCGGTTACGTTTTCTCGTGGTTTATCTTCAGTCAACAACAAAAAAAAATCTAAAAAGTACTTCAGATTATGCCACGAACGCTATGTTCCACATCCTTTCCGATTCATTAATCATTCTGCCACTCGATGCGTTGTTAAATAAATTATAAATAAACATAGGCCTATAAGAAACATAACGTTAATAATTCAACACTAGAACTTAACCTCTGATAGCTTACACAGTCATTCTTGATCCGCTGAAACAGTGTTGCCAATCTTGTTCGTCTGGGAATTTAGCTCTGACGTAATTGAATAAGGGTTGCACAATCTCTGTCACTCTGAGGTTAATATTACTACTGGGGCCACTTTAATATGAGTTGAGTGCTTTTGTTAACAGCAGCTCATGTAAGGGATGTAAACAACGTAAGAGGGCATTCAAGTTTTTCAGTGGAGAAGGCGACATGACCGTGCTTTAGGTTTAAAATAGACTCTAAAATAAGGAGTTAAAGGCTACTGGCTGATTTATCCGGTCAAGAACATCGTTACGACCGTTTCGTTAAAAAATCCTAATGTTTCGCAAACTCGATTTTCCTTTTCCGCTCCTCAAACCATTAGTTTCGAAATAAAAGAACATGGATTCCAACCGAACCTGTTTTATTAATAAATTCCTATCACTGTTCAGTAAACATTTTTTAGCTTAATTTAATTATATCACTGTGTGGGGCTAATGTAATTCTGACTTAAAATTCGAATTATTCTGTCAGGTAAGCTTGCCGTAACTCAAATCTGTTCAAAGTATTTAGTCTGACCGACTAATTAAAGAATTCTTGATAAGTTACATCCTCTAGACATAAAGAAACTATTGGATCTCCAATTAAATTGAAAAGAATTAAAATATTCTTTCCATTAACTCCTGCTAAGGATTCTCTGATTAAAGACAACATAGGCTGATTCTGTGCTCTGTAACACGAGACAGGTTTTTACTTGTGCCCGATTTGAGTAAAACAATCAATAACAGAAGGAAAGTAGCTATAATTACACGTACTCATAATTGATATTAAATTAACATTAAAACACACGGAACGTTGCCAAGGTCTGCTCAAAGGTAAGGAAGAATTTTATTTGGACTTTCTCTGTTATTATGAAACAGGAAAAGTAGCTGGGTTCCGGAGAATCGGAAGTTCAGGGCGTACGTTCTGTTGTTCTCAACAGGAAGAGTGTTATTCTAAATCCCTTTTCTAGGACGTCCTTTTCGATCTATTTTTAATGTAGTTCCCAAGACTAGACTATTTTTTTCAGACATTTTGAATCACAGGCGTCATCTTAATATTACCCTCAGATCTACGCCTCGATCTGCCAAAGTCACATTATTTCAGTTTTTTTTTATAATGAAGAATTGGCGTACCGATAATAAGGGACAGGAGAAAATTTTATTGATGCAGCTTGCTCTCTCAAATGTGTTCAATAAACTAATTTGTGAACAACTCATGATAAAATATTAACCGTTCATTATCACGAACTTCATCACCGATATTGTGTTACGCAAGACTTTTGTGGCTTCTACATTATACTTTTGAAATTAAAATTATTCATTGCTGGTACAACCTCGCAAAGTTCTGTTTAGGTCGAGACGCACGGTGACCATATTGTGTCGTTTGTCATTGAAGAACCTCATTGGTAAACAATAAGCCTGTTGCAAGAATGATCTCGTAATCGGAGTCGGTCTATATAAAATGAGGTAGCTACTACGCGCTGAATTCATTACTTTGAAATAACTGAGAAACCGCATAGTATTAACGCAGGCGGGCGGGTTTTGTACCGAAATGTTATAAAATACGATGCTCGGGTCTGGAGTTTACAAAATGAATTTGGAGTAATTATGATATAGGATATTTATTTATTTATTTATGGTTTACGTAACGACACTGCTAGTAGCTCTGACTATACAGCGTTGAATGAACGGATGACTAACGAGTAATGAATTGGATAGAATACGGAATTATGAAGTTGTGGATTAATTTAAAGTTTTTCCGTCATTTGTATTGTGCGACTGTGGGAAACCACGAAAAAATTTCAGACAGAAGAATCGGTTTCCAGGCCAAAACTTGAATCGGGTCACACCCAAGTAAGGAGTGCTAACCACTCGACCGAGGCGTTAGGTAATACAGCTGAAAATTAAGAATGCACTCTGAAATTGTATTTGTCTGCAGCCCACGAACAGGGCCAGTAGGTCTATACAGTTTCGGACAAGAGTTTGTAAGCTTATACGAGAAAAAACTAATGTGAAGGATTTGAAAAAAAGGGACCGTATTTAACTTTGTGAAGCCTTGTAAAATATAAACAACGTAAATTGTCTAGCCGGTAAAGCCCCAGGAGTTAAATAATCGTGGTTTGGAATATGTGTTTGGAGCATTTTTTGGTGGTGCTCTAAAGGGGATATGGTTAAAAGTTGTAACATTTCTATAGTGTAAGTCTACGAGAAAGTAATAAGGAAACTTGTATTGATCCATCCATTGTGCATCGTTCTGTTTATGATTTAAAATTCTCTTAGTTGTATTTTAAATAAATTCTTGCTTAAAGTTGGACATCCCATGCGTTTTAGACTTCTATGTACACACAAATAAACGCAAAAGGTCTACTTGATTTTTATACTGTTTTAGAGTGCCACAAGAACACCATTCCCATTGTACTTGTTACATTGTTATACCATTTATGACCAATTATTGTTTAAAACGGACAACTGTAGTTGTTTCATTGAATGTCTCTGGTGTGGAGTCACGCTGTCCTCTCTGAGGGTGCGTTCTCGCGGTTCAACATGATAACACGCGTAACAGCGTCATGTACTCTACGATTCTGCAAGCTCTGAATTTACGTGGTTACAGAGCACATTTCTAGGTAGTCGTAAATCGAAAGTGTGACGACCCCTGCAAACCCACCACTTGCGTGACATTGTATCTCGGGCTGCATATTTCGAAGCTGTAGCTCAATTTACTTTGTTTCGATTAAACTTAAATGGTGCATTAACATACAGTAAACGTCAGCATTTTATTTATGATCCATAATGGAATTAATCTTGAGTGGTTAACAACCTTCGTTCCATGATGTTTTATGTATCCGTCCTACATTTCCGATTCCCCTACTTTGAATATAGGCGTACATTTTATCGTATCTAAAACTACGCGCATTGCTTCTTTGTACCGGGATTTTATTTGTGGTGAGAATGTGGTTTGGAATGTATAAAATGTCTTGTGGCAAACGTTACTGAGTATCAATGAGGCTATATAGGATATTATTAATAGTCTAAGCTTTCGTATCACTTGTGGCTTCAAACAGAATTTTCCTCATTGTTTGGTGATACCAGTTAACAGTCGTAGCATTATGAGGTTTCAAATTTTCACAGAGGCATTATGTTATGAGTTGCGACTCCCTGAAAATGAAGGCAGTATGATCCTTCGACGTTGGGTACACTACAAGACTACAGGAGCTTTGTTTTACGGCGTTCTTTTCAAATAGCCAAACAGAAAACCGTGCATGAGACTGATCGTATTCCTGTTATTTTGAAAAGAAAATGTATTCGGAAAGCAAAGTGGCCCTGCTAATGAGATTATTTGAGTCTAAGGTAGATAAATTAATTGAGAGGACTGAATGGGAACAAATAACCCTTGCCGTTACTTTGATGAAGAGATACTATTATAATTTTCATTGCTTTAGGAAATAAAGCCAATACGTAGTCCATTTACTACTCTGCTAGTACATGCTAGAAAACGCTGTGAATGTTCCACAGAAAGATGGAGCAGTTTTAATTCCTGCAACCGGAAGGAACCAGTAAAGATTAATTCATGACGGTGATGATGATATTATTGTTACCAGTAGTGTCTCAGAACTGTACAGATTCAAGCCATTATGATAACCGTAGTTAAACAGAATTAACCGCGTACCTAACGTAGCCTTTATTTTGGCACTCGGAATTCATTGGGCGTTACTGTTTTACATTGATTTATTCTTAGACTTACAGAAAATCGGCCACGATATTAAGAATTGAGAACTTAGGACAGCATGCACGGTGGACTGTGCCATACATGTTTTATCTGTTTCGATAACATTTCTGTGTTTTATGGTAATTCCTGCCATAACACTTTCCATCTTTTTGAAATATCGTTGAGGTGAAGTATAAAATACAATTCAACGAAATCATCACTGATTTTCATGTGCGTCTTCCCCCCTACTTTTCGCCTGTATAGGCCTAACGTGACGTCTTCTATGGTTGGGTAGATCTCACCCAAATTAAATGTTCCCACAAGCTACCGATTCGAGGAAGGTTTATGGCAATTTCTAACCACCACCTCTCCTTCTGCTGCCCAGATTTTTACTACGGTAGGTAAAAGAGTTTCAGAAGCAAGCAGCTGTTTCAGAGTGGGACGGCTAGATGTTTGAGAGAGTGGAAATAAGACAGAGGAAGTTTGGCTCATGAGTCGTAAAGCTCGCAACGAGTGTGGCCTGCAGACTTTTGCTTTATAGCTGCATGCACAACTTCTGTTTCCCGTCTTTGTCTTTTACTTCTCTGTTCTAGTACAGATGCTGCATTCTATGTGCAGGGGAGGTCCATTAATAACGAATGCAACTAATTATACTGGCCATGATTTAATCTAATTGTAGAACAGATGAACCGTTCGTGAGCTTGTGCCAGTCTGTTGTGTTCATTTCCTTTTCGGGTCCCTCGTGAAATTAACAACTCACAGACACCAACCAGGAAACCGTATCTTGCTTCAGTGGTATCGTAAGTAAATGTGACCTTCGATACCTTTGAACGAAATTTGCTGCGGGTACCTACTGCTACAGAATATGACTTACTGTTTGTAAAAAAATGTTTAAATTGTCCAAGTTTTGTATTTTTCATCAGCACAATCAATTCAATCTTATACCCACAATTCAGTTCAAATGTTTGAAACCTTACCGTGTATCTAGTAGATGTAGGTCTATCTTTTACAAATTATGAATAATATGTAACCGAATTATGTTGTTATATTGCCAATCAAGGTCCCCTGTTCATAACAATGCGATAGAAATGTTTGTAACATTATTTTGTAAGGCTGCCCAGTTCTGGGTGATAATACCATGTTTTGTGGGCTGATATTCCGACATGTCTGATAATGCGGATGTCTGTGTCCTTCGGAAGGAAGAGTTATGGAATGAGAATTAGCTACAAACCGCCACGAAAGCCCGAAGACTTCTTATTTGCTAGTTAACTGTTTTGAGTGCTTTGTGTAATAGGCCGCCACTAATTATTCGTATTTCTGAGTAACATTTAAGTTTATCACGACAACAAGAATGAAGATGACTGTCTTATGCGTTGCGTTGTAGACTGGTAGAAGTTTAGGTAATTGTTGCCTCCATCATCAGGAAAACGAATTATCGCCCCTAGTTACCTATGAAACGTCGGTAACCTTGTACCAGACCACACACAATACGATCCAGGTGACTGCCATACTCTAACTTATTTCTGTTTTCAGCAAAAATTGCAGTTCATGGGTATATTATAGATTTGGCCTGTAGATACAGATTACACGAAAAAGATTAAAAGAGCTTGATTTAATTCATTTTAAATCACTGCCATAAACCTAGGGCTATGGCACATACAAAACTAATTACAATTTTAATTAACAATCTCTGTGTGTGTCGATCCGCTGGTAGCGTTCAGTTTAAGCCGCGCTATTATTTTTTTCCTTGTTTCCCTGTGCTATCTTTTCATGGCGGGGTCACGTGTTTCAAAGCTTTATGTGATAATTCCAGAATTAGTTATTTATCGGTATCAGTATGAATAACAGCAAGGTTGGAAAAATCTAGTCCTACACTTTGGAGTAAACCGACATTCCAAAATATCACTATGATGTGATGCGAGGTCATCACGCCTTACGTCATTCTTACATAAATGTTAAGCTAGGTGATTATTGCTGAACAATGTTTACAGCGGTGATTTCATGAAAATCCGTCTTACCGTTCTCCACTTGTTACATACATAGGCCTACGGACGGACGGACATTAATGGCGGATGTACATGCTACGAGCCTCGTGTCAAGGAAAACGCCTGCTTCTCCTATTGTAAACATGGCACTTCGCCTTGATGATGGAGGCAGCAAGGACTTCTGTAAACTTCTACCGGACTACACGGCGCAACAACTCAAAAGACATGCATTTACCGTAGCGTGAGCCTGCTAATTGATCTATAAATAGCCTACAGCAGGAGATAACTAGGCTGTGTTTGTGGCTTAAGAACTGATTAAAATTTCAGTAATGAGATTCAGGACTACTTTGCAGAAGTAACCCGACTCAAAGTATTAATTACAAAATGGGCAACTGCATTCGTAATCATTATTTCGGAGAACGCCAGTTCTGTACCGAAGCATGAAACTGGCAAATTTGTTGAATATGTGCCTCTAGATATTGCTACTCACTTTGCGTTGCTGACTTGGATCTGTTCGAACTGCCTCTCACACAGACGCAGCAAATTGTATATATCGGAGATGTAACCATCAGGGAGTTCATGGGATCTAACACGTGCTGAAAAATAAACAGAAAGGCGATTGGACCCAAACGCTCAGACAGACATACACCGATGGTTTCGTGTTGGGACGAAACGCAAATAAGTCTAGATGAGAGGTAATAATTTATTAGGATAGGAAGAAGCAGGAGGGAGAGAGGGACAGCTCAACAAAAGTTCGATTCAGAATTCACTTGTTGGTTGCTGAGATTTGAAAAACTCCGGTTAACTTCGCCCGGTTTCTTATTTATCTTAACAGATGGTACCTGTATCACATAAACGGAGTACTATCAGAACCAGAGGTTTGTTTACAAAATTCTGTATTTATTTTTTATAGCTTCCATCTGAACAATAGGTCCATCCCATAGGCTTACACTGTTTGCCTCCGTGATTTCACTAGGTCAAAATACTGGGTGAAATGTACAGGTAATCATGAAATTCCATGTTGAAAAACAGGTTATTTCTGCGCTGTATTTAGTGTAATAGCAGTTGCTTTGTCCTCTGTCTCTGTCTTTGCCTCTTAAATAGACATACTTACAGATTCTGACCTGTTTCTTTCATCTGATAATAACAAATGTTTACATATATTTTTAGGCCACAGGCCTGGGTTTCAACATTAGCATTGTCGCGGCAGTGAGCGTTTACCGGCCATGGACTTTTTTATACAGAAAATTTTTATATTACGATAAAATTATGAAAATTCGTAGTGGAGGGGTAAAAATTTATCAACCATGACAGCGAGGGAGATGTAAGGAGTGCGGGATTAATATGTCTGTTAAAGCATCTAATGAAATATATTAGACTTATTATCTTATCTTTGACTTTCTAGTTTAAATCAAATAAATATTTTACATAATTTCAGCAATAACATTAAAAACTGATTTTCCATAACAGTTGTGCATAACATATTTTTTTCTCATACCAGTACTTTAATTGTAAGAATAACGTAACAGTAAAAAATTATCACAGCTTGCGTTAACATGTAAAACAAAAATGTTCCCCAAATACTAATTATAACCAGCGTGCATATTATGTCATGGTACAAAGGTGCACTATCCGAAACATAAATTAAAAATTCTTACATTCCCAGAGTAGAGAAGTAATTTTTGATGAGTCGATGTTCAGTTTCGTAAATTCCAAAATTCTTAATACCGAAAGTCCTCTAAATGCAGAAATATAAATGAATAATTTCAATTTAGACGTCCTGTGTCACTTATTATGGTGAAGAAACGCGCTGCGGTTCGCCATGTTCGCGCAGGCCGGAAACAAACCACCGGTTGGTTGCCTGCACTGCAGCGGGCGGTCGGGTGCGTTCGAATGGCGTACTATGACGACTCGTAGGCGGAGCTCCACCCAGTTCGAGCGGGCTGGCAGGAGTTTGTTATCGGCCGGCGTCCCAGTCACCAGCCGTCAAACGCGGTTGGATTTCCAGGGACTCGCAAATGGTGTTCGCTACAATCCCTATGTTTTTATTTACAAGGTACTGATTTTCACTGTCTTCTATTAGATATTTAGATATTCAATTATTTCTGAGACACCAATTTCAATATGGAAGGATCGCTTATGAAACTTTCACAAATAAAAGAAATGTGTGGGTTTAAAACTTCTGTCTTTCTAGAAGCATTTTGTGCTCGAATTTCGCATTATCTTCTGGAATAAATATTTAAGAATGTTATAAGATAGGCATATATTCCACTTAAAACATTCATTTTATTTATTTAAGGAAGACACCCAGCATAACAACCGGCATAGGCCCAATTTGTCTTGGTCATTTTGTAATCGAGGATCCCAGAAACTGCAAAGGCTTACGTTTACAACAGTGAATTATAAATAATACATTATTAAGACGGAATGAAGCGGTTAACAATTGCCCTTTGAATACAAAGATTGAATAAACAAGACGAGGATGTTGTAATCCACACCGAAATACACAGAATTTCCGGTCTCTATCTTTATAGATTTCAAGTTCTGATTCTGTGCGATAAAGCTGATATAGAAATGCATATTTCCTCCTACATGGGGCCTATGCTACTACATAAGCTTTAGCGAATGTATCGCCCGCATAAGCGTTGCAATAGACTGCAGGCGATGTAAAACACGCAAATGTCTTCTACATAACGAGAAAATTCCTGAATAATGCAAGCCTACAATTTTTACACTGTCATCTATCACAAAAATGCATGAATCGTTGTTCTGTTCTTTGCTGAATTATTTGTTTGTTGGAAACTGGTTGTAGAGACAACAGCATAGATACAGATTCACGTAATGAAAACAGGAAAACTGAAACATAGGTTGGGCCTCTATAGAATACTCTGTAGGTATCCTGCTAGTCTTTAGTAGGCATAATTACGTTTTCGAAAATTTGTAAAGTGTAGGAGTGTACGTATTTGGCTAAAGTTACAAAAACCTATAAATTTATATTAAAATCTCTAGGCCTATATTTTGTTGTGAGGTCACGAAATCATAAGAGTTGCTCCCACAGGCTATGGATTGTTTACAGCCTAAGGCTATGTCAAAATTATATTTTAAGATAGTTTGTTTAAAATAACCTTATTAACAATTTTACAATTAAATTCAAAATAAAGTCTTCACTTCCTGCAGTTGTCCTTGTAATTTGGTTATTAGGCCTAAAGATCTGTTTTAAAATACATTATGAATATATTGGTTCATGTTTATGTATTTTATTGTTAATAATGCAGATTCCTTATCAAACTGCCCTTGCTTATGAGCAGTAATTTATGAATGCATCTCTAATGGTTTCTAACAATTGTGTGTTACATTCAGTATTTCTGTATATCTGGACTTGACTGAAAGTAAGTCATTAAGTTATCAAGCCGATGTGTTTTGGAAGATGTAAGCACAATAATTAGTTGTAAGAATTTTGGTATCAAATATCTGAGCACACAGCCATATAGGATGAATTGATCGGGAAGGAATTATCTCTTAAGAAAAATCTGAACGATCAATTAAATCAAAGCACATACGTTAAGCCTAATGTACAATTGTGAGCCTACTTCATGAACAAATCTTTT
This sequence comes from Zootermopsis nevadensis, assembly GCF_000696155.1. The sequence continues at coordinate 189,193 of NW_019060513.1, read as the reverse complement.
ATTTTTTGTCATACAATATTATATTATTAAATCTAAAGTTGCTATCGTTATTGGGCCTATTATAGGCTGAATTTGTAATATCAATCATCATGGCATTCGCAAGAATAGAGGTATTTAATATAGATTACATTAATGTATTAAATTAATTTTATTTTGAATGTTACCGGTGTCTATTCATTTCAAAATTTACAGTGCATGAACACGACAACTTGAAATATAGTTCAATGGCTTCATCGCTGAAGTACTGTGGGTAGTATTGTCTAAGATCTTAAGTAATTCAGTGAACTGTTTCACTTACCTAAGAAAACAGCTCGGTTCCAAAATTCGTCTCTTCCCTTATTCGCGAAGATCTCTTCTGAGCTGTCGTTCGGCATCTGTCACATTTTGACACTCATTGTTTTAGGCGCACTAGTCTTTTGGTCCTACCCAAATTAACCTGAAGAAAGCACAGAAGTAACGTTAAGCATCGTTCATAGTCGGCGATGGCATCCCTAGATGTCATGTTAACAGAAAGAAGTCTACAGACATATTCACGTGGCTGTTTGAACCATCCTTTCAAGTACTATGCTTTTTACTAGGAACTTTCTCTAAATTTTTAGTAACTACAATGCACCCAAACTTTCTCTTCTTTTTTTACATAAAAACATTCCACTCTGTGCAGACTGCCACAAGTCACCCCTTGTCACAATCCTCCCCCAACACAGACAGTGAGAGAGAAAAGCTTTCTAATTTTTCACAAAAAACTTTTAGGATAACAGCTGCAAAAGCAGTCGATTTCCGTTTTCATCCATCTCTGAACAGTGTAATATTTCAGTTTTGTCTTTAAGTTCAACTCACTGAGTTTTTCTGCCATGGAGGGTGACTTTTTTTTAACCCTCTAACAGTTTAATCTTTTATTTTTAAAGTGTTACTCTACTTTTAGATTCCGGAGGCTTGCGTCGAACTTCGTGTTATTATGTAAGAGCTTCTGATTTTCTTACAATAAATTAATTGTTCGTTTACTTCGAAGTGAAAAGTTTAGCATTTTTGTAGTCGTACATAACTGTGTCGTTTGACAGGGACTTACATTTATAAATCAAGATTAATGCATTACTGTTCGTATTCCCACAGCTGCAGTAGGTCTACACTGCGGCTAGGTACATTTTATGTGTAAAGTAATGGCTACATTTGGCTTCTTTGTGTCTTTCCAACATCATAGAAATCGTGTGTTTCTTATGACGAGGCTTTCCAGATTTGTGTGCTTTCAGAAATGTTTATGCCGAACTTTCCATGATTCTGAGTTATACACTGAAGATTCAGGCGAAATGTTAATCCAGAACATTGGTAAACTATCTACAAAACTACAAGGTTCATTTTCTGCCCTAGTTCACGTACCCTAACACGAGTAAGGTAAGAGATAGTTCTATTTATTTTTGTGATAAGGTTAGAGTAGACCAAAATGAACAATGATTCGGCATATTTTAGCAGTTCAAGGAAGATCGGATATTTTGTAACGGAAACAGACTGAATTTTGACTCTCATTTAATGGCAGTTATTTTGAGCCTCGCGACTGGTTTCCGTTAAGCATTTATTTCAAAATAGCATAAGTTAGTCCAGTGACAGTGTTCAAATTTAGAACCTTAAATCTGTAGGCGCCAAAGTGTTAGTTGGTGTCTGGCATGGCCATTGCATTCAACAGAACTGCCATGTTTAAAGTTCGTGTGGAAACGTCCTGCATTTTATCATTCGTCTTTTCTACACGCCATCCTTTCAATTTTTTTTCTTACTTCAATCTTTAAACAGAGTTTCCTTGTTCCTTCGCCATCAGTCTCTGTTTCTATAAACTAAAAGTATCTGAAGTGTGTATAGATAGAACAGCATCTTACAAATCCTAGCTAAGGCGTCGGTTGTCGAGAACATAAACCATTCCTGTTGGGCTTAGCCTATTTCCTTACTTATCTCTTCTCACCCCGCAATCCATCTAGTTAAAGGGCTAAACAAGACAAATAGGATAGGTATTTGAGGTCTGCCATTACAATTTATTATGAAGTATAGTGTTAAAACTTAGGGCCTAATTATGGCTTACCGGATTATAGGCCTGCTGTTGTGCACTAAATTTTTACTCAAATTGGATCTGTAATAATCATATCATACTACACAATTCATCTACAAGATTATTGTTGATGTTAATAAATTCCGAAATCAAGAACCTTCCTCTTTTATGAATACCACATAGAAATTTGTCTGAACCTAAAAGACCCCACGAAAATCCCGATTTAGGACTGTATTCGTTGAGACATACCGACTTTTAAAATACATGTAAGTCTCATTGCTGCAAGGTTAACGCGTTACATACACTACCTTTGTAACAAGTGATAATTCTGATTGTACTTAAAATGGATTTCAGTCGGTGTAACTTTCGTGAATAGATTCTGTTCAGATCTGTATATGACGCTTCAGGGCGCACATGCCTTTTATATTTTGTGTGTTGTTGATGGTGATAAAATATGTTCAGTATGTCGTCAAAGGAGATTCTCCTTCCTCTCGTCTAGAGAGATCGGGTTATTAATTATCTTTACGTTTCGGGCGTATGTTATTCCCAGCTGTGGCTGCACCCCACAGCCTTCACCACGCAGTGCTAAAGAGAAAGAATCATAACACGTAGAATTTGTAAATAAGTTTTAAAAGCCTTGTCATCACGAGCTAAGAAAACCACACGACATTCCAGACTCGATGAACATGATTGAAACTGGGATTTCGAAAACGGGCACTTACAGGCCAATCTCTGCCGAAAATTAAACTTGCAGAATACAAATAAACATTTTTGGTTCCTGTTAAATTGGTAACACATATTAAACATACTCTCTGTATTATATAAACACTGTAATAAGGAAATTTAATTGCCTCAGAATCATACCCGGGCGTCCGGGAAAAAGGGGTTTACGATGTTGACACTGTTAGGTTCTGTTCAAATAGGCCTAAGTATTACATGGATGTGAAAGATATTGACTCCAGTTTGATCATACGATCTGGCCAAAGTCAGGACAATGCCATGAGCAGGTTAAACCTACAGAAATTCGAAAGTTTCTTTAAATCCAAGTATATTCGTCTATTCAGAATGTCGCCATAATTAATCACATTTAAAAGAGTCATTTTTGAAGAACTAATAGACAATCGTCTAATAAAGATGTTTAATATTTTATGAAAAAGGTGTTCATTACCAGAACTGTGTTTGTTTTTCAAGAATCTGGCAATGGAATCCATCCAGAGCCAGATGAAACCAGTCCAATTCCCCCTCACTTATTTTCAGATTACTTTTATAAAATCAGTCAGTCATCATATTCAAAATGGTCTCTTCTCTTTACGTTTTCTCACACAAATTTCTTATTCCTGCTCACGACTGTTTCATGCATGCTTCATGCTCCACCCATCTCGCCCTTAACTTTATTACCCTTATAATATGAGGTGAAGATTACAAATAATGTTAATCGACAGTATGAGCTTATCTCTTGTTTTGATTAAGTTAGGCTGTAGTCCTATACGAATTGTACAAAGTAGTCATTCATTGACTGTTAAGAGCAAAGATTAACTAATATGGAAATCACAATATCGGTACAGGCATACTAAAGTTGGACCCATATTGATATATAATATAAATAATTAGGCTTATATAGTACTTTACGCCAATAATATCGAGTTATATCTACGAGGAAGTTCTAGTATTTCAGAGTATGCAGGATTGAGTGTGAATAATGTTTTAACATTAAGGGCATCCTCTCTTTGACTAGGATCGCCTATAGCCTAAGCCTACCGTATAAAAATAACACTCATCATTATCACCTCTTTTGTCCTAGACGAGACTTTACGTATTTTACAGTTTCCAGCCCTCTGATATGATTATTATTATTTTATTTCTTATCTGTGTTATGCGATTTGTGAGCTTTCTTACATTGTTCTGACTTAAGTCAGTAGTCATAACAGTCACGTGTCAGTACGAGAATAAATCCAAATTAATTTATAAACTCAGAGAAAAGGCAACTCGTATCCATTGCACAGATCAGTAAGTTGATTCTGTTTAAGTAAATAATCATTGTAATTTTCTGAGAAGCATGTGAAACATAGATATATTTTTTGGGAGAATGTAAGAACTATTTATTTTAAAGCAGGTTATATATAATCATTTCTGGTAGGCTTTAAAGGCCTAATTTTGTATGCGCAAACTAAAACTTAACATCATGTACGAAACTAATGTAAGACAAGAAAAATTTTGTGATTTTCAGTGGAGGATTTTATTTTAGTTTTCACATAATAGTGAATTAAATTTCTCTTAAAATATACTAACATAGTCGTATACCCCATACAATATTTGTTGTTACTCAACAAGAAACTCCGTAAAGGAGCCCACATGAAGACCATAATTTACCGAGAATTCGAGGAACAGAATATATCTGAATTATTATCGGGTGGTCATCAGTTTCTATAGCCTAACCCATTGCATTTACACACTACTGGTTATGGATATTGTTTGATTCGTAAATATTTGTGATATTACACCGTGTCTATCGTGAAGTAAAAATACTTGGCGAAAGCGAAATTGCCAGCAATTTATATCTAATGAAATTCGTAATTCAGTAATTTTAAGCCCTCTCGTCCGTAGGCGTACATAGTTAGGCCAAATATAAAGGCACTGGATTTCAATAATAATACTATTTCTTCGAATGGACCATAATGCTAAATTATTTGTGTGCCAAAAACGAAACTATTATGACAAAATGTTCACACAGTAAATAGATTATTCCCACAGTCATAGTATTATAATGAATGCAAACAACGTTGATTCTAATTTTAGTAGCGCCGGGGTGGACAAGATAGTTTAGATACAGTAATGAGGGGATAATTTTGGTTAAAAGAAAATTATTTTTCATTGACACAAGCCATGAAAATTTAGTAAAAATTACTTTGGTATGTTAAGAATGGTTGTTCTATTTCTCATGATAATCCTTTATTTTGATAGTAAGTGGGAGGGGAAATAAAACTCATTCGTTAGTTAATCTGCCTCAAAATTAAGCAGAAAAGGAATAAATGTTAGTTACTAAGCATCAAGAAGTCAACAGCATAGACTTTAATTGTTATGAGATTCATTCAATCAACTGAATTGTTAAAATATACTCCTATTCCTTCCGTAGACTTGAAGTTATTAACAATAAATTTTCATATTAGATAATTGTGGCCAAAAAATGTTGTGAAGAAGCAACATACATATAAGAATCTATTTCTCTAAAACACTTCTATTACTACATGAAGTAGACTGACTGAAACTACTCTTTATGCATAGCACACAACTTTATAACAAACGGCAAGTTTTAAATTTCACTCAAGGTACAAGCTACTTTCTACTTGCAATTGTTGGTCTAGATATTTTTAAAGAAATGTCTCTTCCTTACCATCAATGTGCACATGAGACGAAACTGCATGTTAATTTAAATAATTCTAAAATTGAAAATTAATTTCTTCAGCACAAGGTTAATATATTAGTCTCATATTTTGGATAAGTATATTTTCTCAAGTCTGGCCAAACACAGACCTACATTGGAGTCAGAATTAAATACGTATGATGGATGTTTGGACGAATTCTGACGTCATAAAATTAAGTTGCACGTCGCACTGACTATAGTTGATATAATTTGCTATCATACACACACACGCACACACACATTTACGTAAAAGCGATTCGCACATACATAAAAGGCTGGGCACAACAAATTCATGAAGCATCAGCAAAAAAGGAAAGAACAAATAAGCAGTAAAAGCAGCCATTAAATGATAACATTAGCACAGCAAAAATCATTTACAAATCCCACACAATGAAACTAGATGCACTTAGACTAATTATAATTTGTAAAGCTTCAAGAAAACAGATAAAATTGAGCACAACAAGAATTAGGTTAAAACAAGGAAGCGTCCAGTTGCTATGGCGGATACTTCGGGAGGATGCTGGGAAATAAGTGGAAAGATGGCTGCCATCACTGGCCGGGGACGCCCGAGGTAGAAGCAGGAGCTCGGCTGGCTGCCTCGCTCTTTCAGGGCTGGTTTTAGCTCTCCGAGCCAGACCGAATGAACCAACAAAACCGGTCGATGTCTGTGAGGCGGGGTCTGATCAGACCCGGGCGATCACAGCTCGTCATACCACAGATATGGCGCGCGGCTTTCCTCCACTTCAAATCTTTCTTTCCACGCGTTCTTTTAAAATTAATACTGGAAACTCATTTCTGCTCAGATGAGATGATGAAATATGTCAGAATGTAATTACTATGGGACATCTTAAATAACAGCACTTTCACGTTAGGTTCATCTGAATGTCGATTGTAGTTTTCTGGGTTGTCACTCCGTGCAGTCTTGTAGGTGGTTAACATTTCCGATTAACATATTGCCTTTATTTTCAGCGTGGATTGATGTGTATCGGTTCTTAGTCTTTTGTCAGAAATTCGACTGTGAAATCATAAGACAAATTAAAAGGTCCAGAAGTTTTTGTGTTTCCCATAGATAACGCCTTTAGTCCACCTATGTTTGAACTTTTAAAATGAATACTTGTGATGGTTTCACGATCTTTGAATCATTTTATAGGAAAGCTATTATTTTTCACCGGAAGATAGTGGAGATTAATCCTGACCGTCCCATCCACTGCAGGAGAAAAATTCTTCTTTTCTTGAGTAGGAGATCCTCAAACCACAGAACCCTTAGTCGCTTATCTGCAATGAAATTATCACAATTTTTTCATTATTGAATATTTTAACCTACATTATTTTAAGAGGAAGAATAGTATAATGTTACCATTCAGCGTATTTGTTCCACCATTCCCGTTTCGAACCTGGTAACCAAGGGCATTGGCCTATATTCCAGCCGAAACCTTTGTATTAAAAAATTTATTAGCGACGAACTCTAAACATGCAGTTTTGAAATCGATTACTTATGATACGTGATAACACTCTAAATATGAGCCTTCCAAGAAAGAAAATACGAACTTTGGTTCATGTCGTATGGTTATCACATGATTATGCAGTGCTTAATCCAAATTGATACTTAAATTTGAAGATTGTAATAACCTATTTACTGCCACGCCAAAGTTATAAAAAATGAATCTGTTTATGTTTAAACTGGTGATTTATAATTAGGCTTACACATTTAGAAGACAGTTTTTACACAAACTACATTGTTTATGGAATGTTGGCAACAAACCATCGTTACAGAGAATTAATTCCCCTTATTGGGTAGTGTGAGTTAGGGCTTTTGACTTTCTGGCGCATTGCCTAGCTCTTAAAGCTTGGGTAAAGCATTTCTTATAATGGAGTTTGGTCAATAACCTTCTGTATTGATTTTTTGTTGAAGGAAGCTATCATCTGTTTGTGCAAGAGTACTCTTCAATTTTAGAACGGTTGTAAATTATGTAGGCTTAATTTGAATATAAAAGAATCTGTTTATTATCAAAATGTACTACCTACCTACCTACCGAACATTTTATGTACTGATTTCAGTGCTGGGTTTTGCTATGTAAAATGTGTATGGCGATGGTTTTGTAAATATAATGAGAAATGAAATGCAGGAAAACGCACATCTTGTACGGTACACTATGACTAAATTGATTTGAATGCAAAAATAACCCCTGCTCCTTTCTTAAAAGAGCCCTATAAGTGGTGTAATAGGATATTAACCGACATAAACGTGTTCTTTCCTCTTTATTGTAAAGTCTTGTTTTTAATACCACGTTGATCCGCCAATGATGTAAATGTTTAGAAAATTTAAGTTCTTGTGTATGCGTGGGCTGTGTAGTTGACGTGGTTGCGAGTAGACGGACTGCCCTTGTAGGTCTAGGTACATCACTGAGTCGATTTACAATGATGACACAGGCCTAAATCTTGTGCAAGTGTTACAGAATTAACACTTATCTTTTCCAGAGCGATAACAAATATAATTCTTTATCCGCGAGGGATGCGTTAACTGAAAATTTATCGATTATGTAAATTTTCAAATGAGGAACGATTATCGAAATTTACAAAATAAGGTCACAGACTCTGACAAATAAGTTATCGGCCGGAGTAGGTGCTTACAAGATTTCTTACAAAACACATTGATATTATGCCTGACATTTAAGCACAGTGACATACGCATACATTGATTTCATATTTGAAATATGTTTGTTAGAATCCCATTTATGTAAACCGTCTCTAACACGTAGACTTCTATTTGTACTTGTTCCTAAAACGCGCTCCTAATGCAATGCGAGATGTTACTTAGCTAGTAGGTAGCAGGTAGCAACCGTCCTCTGATCGCACATACCTAGTGGCAAGAATATGAGAATATGGGGCTGAACAATCCCTTGTGTTTGAGGGGGTGGGGGAAGGAAGAAAACTACGTTTTTGAAGGTAGCACGCAACAGACAGGCAGTATG
>NW_019060513.1:163965-180733 GCF_000696155.1 Zootermopsis nevadensis | reverse complement strand
TCCTGGAAATGGACACAGTTTCTCTCCCTACTACCCATCACTATATGCCAATCAGAGTGAGTACCTAAAACAACGAGAAAACGGCTAGAAGGCATGTTCTGCTTTGTTCTCTGTGCGAGGAAGTTCTCCAATTTTTAATTTTGCAAAACTCTAGAAAATGTAGGATGCCAAGTCAGATGACCTTTATTTATTTATTATAAAAGTAGCAGATAAGTGTATTTACAGGTATTGGAGAGATTTTTAAGGGCTGCGTTCCAACAGCTTCGTAGATTCTTTGTGTTTGAAAGCGTCTGTAGTGTTCGTTCTGCCTTCACTCCTCCTTCAGACGTTCTGCTTTGTGTTGTTATGGAAATTCCAAGTGACAGAGTTTTCTGTCTGGAAGTAGTCTGTGTCTTGTTACGTCACTTTGACTGTCATCAGCGACAACTAATAGCTGGCAGACGAAAGTGGCAGTAGAAACATTTCACATACACACATTCTGTCTCGCGCGCTCAGTTTAAAGGAAATAACTTTCTACACCAATTTCACATTAAAGTAAACCTGTCTTATATTTTACGTAGGAATTTGTTTAAGTCGTAGTTTTGTAATTGTGGAAGTCGAAAGTCCCTTCTGCTTGGAAATACATTTTCAAGTCTTGCATAAATTATCTGAATTGTTATCTGTTATAAACATCACTTAAAATTCCTGAGTATTATAAATTCTTGTGTTTTTATACGCTAAACGTGGAAGAGTTGCAGTATTTGTAGTAGCTTCAAACGTTTACAGGACTAGATGTCGTAGGATATTGAAACAATACCAGAAACTAAAAGCCTATTTAAATTTTCGGTAGCCTATTTGGTCATTAAATAGTAAAGCCTCCCCTCTCCATCCTCCGGTCGAACAGTCCGTTTATTTCACTCGTAATAGATCGACGTGAAACACATCTTTGTTCCATATTCATAAGCTAATATGTCTGTTTTAATGTCTTCGTCTTTGTTACATTGTGGCTTTGAAGTGGTTTATCCTCTGTTTAAATAAACCAATGTTTACTATTTTCCAATCAGAAATCTGGGCTACTTGTGGACTATAAATATGTTTAACTATTTCTAAAATACGTGACTAGACGTCGCAAAGGACTCTGGGCACTGACACTGCCACTCTTAATGTTTATATAAGTGAATGCGAGCTCTGGACATCAGTCTAGAACGCAGAAATAGTAGGATGTAGGCCTTTATATTATTTACGAGTAAGGGATATTCTTAGTAGGCCATTGTATTTGGTTACTTTGGTGTTATTAAATTAATGTTGTTATTAATGTTTATGGCGTGCTTTAGGTTGCATAAAGCAATCACACAGATCTTATTCTCCGAACGAAAGTGGTTTAAGCTGGCTACGAAATTTGAGGCCTATGCAGAACCGACATTTCCTTGCAATCACAAAAAATCCCACTATCCTCCCTGTAATGATACAAGGATTTTCTTGCTTATTTCCTTTCAAAGCTGTTTTAATTCTATTCTCTAATCTTATCCTTTTTAGCAAAACACCAGTTTGTTATGATTAGCATTCCAGCTTCGTATTTCGAATTTTCGAAGACCGGCTACTCTTTGCTAGGATTTTTCGTGATTTTCTCTTATCACTCCAGGGATATATCTAGACAGTTAGGCCAATACCGACTACTTTAACACTTTTATCATTTATCCTGTTATTCGTCACTATGCGATAAAACATTGCTTAAAAAACTTCAAAAGCTGATATTCGCTCAGCAGGTCAAGACATTGCTTCCCTTTTATGGAGCCCAACAGTTCGCTGGGTCACGGGAGACACTTCCTAGAAGGCAAGTGTAGTCGGAGGGAAACCAGCTCGTCACAGAACACGAAACGTGAGGTGGTTATGGCAATTATAGAGTCTCGTTAACACAGTATACATTTGCACCACTCATTAGGAACATTTTTTATACTGTCTTTGGTAAATTAAGAATGTGATGCAAAAGTAGGTCTATTATTAATTTGTAACGCGTATATTTTGATGGCCCATTTTTCATATATATTTATAACATGAACATAAATTTACAAGTGTTATATAATGCTAACATCATTTCTCTTATTATAGAAGCAAGGTGGGTGATACAGCTGCAGTTAGAATCACACTCAGACTGCTCTTGTAGCATTCTTAGTATTGATTTTAGTTTTGTGGACGTCGTTGGGATTGGGGGAGGGTTTCAGGACTGTGGTGTCGGCGACCGACTGGCACACCCCTGGCTGCACACAGACTCTTGGCTCGTTTATGATACTGCTGTCCTTAGCGTCTCTTTGCCCCCCCAAACAACCACCAAGTCTAGACCAGAAGCTAGAACTGCTTATTGTGTTGAATTAGAAACCTACTTCCTGCATAATGACATGAATTTTCCTCATTTTACAACCCTCTTACTCCTCTGGTCCCTTCATGCCTTGGTCTGATCATGTTGCTTTACTAAAAGAAGCAGTGCCATTTAAATTTCATATAGCCTTTAGTAGTAGCTATTTTAAACAGTTTTAAGTAGGTCGTAACACATTATTTTTCACCCTTATTTCTCAGTATAGTGACTAGCTACGGGCTGGATGGCCGGGGTTCGATCCCCGACGGGGGCAGAGGATTTTTCCTCTAGCCTCTGCGTCCAGACCGGCTCTGGGGCCCACCCAGCCTCCTCTACAATGGGTACCGGAGTTCTTACCCGGGGGTAAAGCCGGCCGGGGCGTGATGCTGACCACTCACCCCCATCTAGTGCCGAGGTCAAGGAAGAGAGGGGCTATACCTCCACTCCCCCCAAGCGCCTACATGGCGTATAGTGGGACAAACTTTACTTATTTCTTATATAGTTTTTCTAAAGAATTCGTGTATTTGGCCTGCTGCAATTACAATTGGCTCTAAAATTGTGAACTCATTTGGTACAGATTTTTGAAGGGTGATCGGTTAATAGCATCAGCTGTGGCTGCATGTCACCGCAATACAGAGAAGGCGGCATAATATTGGTGCCTCAAGCGGAATTCGATCAGGCGATCTCTGAGCTTAAACTATCCAATAGTCACTATACGTTCATTGATATTAGCCTATTTTTTTATAAACAATAAATGTTAAGATACATTTTAGTGGACTTCATATGTACAGGACTCTAGACCTAGTCTATATATTAATGTTTTTTAAAGTAGTCTTACATGGTTTTATTTAATTAAAACTCTGTTTCTGTCTTATGAAGGAACTGACGTGCATAGAAAATTACATAGAATAAATGTTAAAGAGGCAATTGTGACGAGACATAGCCAAATTTTACTGGTTCTTGGCAGTCTGTGTTACCTTGCATTATAAAAATGCATACATTACAACCGAAAACACACTTCGTCAATGACGCCACTACTTACCAGTAGTGTGCAACCAGTGAGGTTATCGAAAATCTCTAAATCAATTACTTTTTAGCGTCTGACTGTTAAAATTTCAAAGGATTCATGCGAAAAGAAACAACATAAATTAATTTCAGTATTGGAAGAATAATGAAGCAAAATCAGGTACTTTATAATAATAATTTAGCAGAATTCTAATTAAGTTTCATGAACATTTCAATTCGCTTTCCGCGTTCTACAAGAAACTGTGGATGTTGCCTCGATTATAGATAAGGTTGAGAATGCCTGAGATTTTAATAGATCCTTTTGCCAATTAATAGATCTACATAACTCAATATTATAATTGACGATCATATTAGGCGAGTATCAATTCACTAAGTGTAGTACATCACTTATGATTTTAAAATATAAAGAAAATTTCCATATTTGAGGATTCTTTGTGTCAAGAGAGGTGATTGTAAGTAAAGCAAAGTATTCCATTTTCTCTGTGCGTTATTACTAACCTAGAATAAATAAAACTAACATTCTAGCGGTATAACCTGGAGGAACGAAATTTGCAACAACAAAGCCTAAGGCATGTCTGAACTAATGCGTAAAAGTCACAGAAAGAGTGATCTGATCAGAACTGGAACTGCAGGTATGCATAGGCGATATAAGGAACCGCTGCACAGAAAATTCGAGTGTGATCGTGAAATGGATTTACCATAGCATCTTCGAATATGTTATAGAGAAGTCCCTGCCTGAACGTGGCATGTTCTATCGAAAGTTGCTCTCTGCCTTCAGGGCACCATTTAGTCATACCTGCTCGTAGTCACGTGATACAGCACAGCCTATAAGCCTAGGCGTACAAGCATTTATGACATTTCATAACCAGCAATGTAGCCCGTGATCAAATATATAGATTTGTACTTGAAAGCTTTATGCCAAATGCAAATTGATGATTATGAACAGGTTAATCGGCAGATTTAATTACTAATTGATTTTATTTACACTTTCTTTATTACTGCCTCTTGACATGTCAAGGATTTATTATTGCCCCCTCTTAAAAACTACCTTTGAACTACTAACTAATTTTTTTATTCTTTATTAATATCTTCGCCATATGCTTGTGTGCGTGTCTTTGATCACTTGTTCATTTTCCTCTCCTAATCTTCGTACATTTCTTTTTAAACCTGGTTCTTCTTTGAAACCATTCCAGGAACGATGGGTATTTCAACCATAAATCAAGAGATGGATTGGTTAGGAACTGGTGATGCAGTCACTTCGTGTTTCTACATGCATACATATACAGCGGTAGATGTGGTACACACAGTTCCATAACACGATGAACCCAGAGAGTTGAAATATTAGGCTAGGATTAAAATCCCTACTGTTCAAGTCACGGTATATCTCTTATGAAGGAAACTTATCTGAGACACAGATTAACACTTGTGTCTTGTAGTCGGGAGGCGTCCGGTTCGAACCTCTTTGCCAGAACACTATCAACACTGAATTTTCCGTGATTTTGTTCACTTTTTCCAGGCAAGCCCCAACAGTATACTACCTTGAAATAGGTGAAGATAGCTTTAACCAAACCTTGCCTAACAATATCATCTTCATAGACTTATCAATATTCGCGTTGAATAATCACTGCCGTTAATATATCGCCGTTAAATGTAAAATGAGAAGAAATTTCAAAAGCATAGGGCGGTTTTCTTATACCTAAGTATAATGTAGAACGCTAATTAAAAGATGGAGTGTCGGCCTGTCTGTCACCTTGTATCATTTTGGTGGTTTTCTGTTGATATGTTTTAAGTAAGGCCCATATTAACCATCTAGATTGCTCAAGGCCTTAAAAGATGTGAACAAAAGAAATATGTACTGCCGCGAGAACAACCAAGCTATGAAGCCTTATAAGACGTAAAGCTTCCTACATTATATTCTAGACCTCAGTACTAATTGCAGATGAGTTGTTGGCTCCAAGCTTCGACCATATTATCGCCAAATAAATAAGTACCTTTGTCCATTCGATGGGAGAATACACCCCAGAGCCGGTCCGGACGTCTTGGCAAAGAGAAGTGTCCCTGCTGTAAACACGTTCTCTTTACTCTGCCTTGGCGCAGTTCTTTGGCCACGGAAAATTTTCTTTCATATTTGCTTTGTGATATCAGTGCAGTAAAAATAATGACTTCATATCACGCTGTGTACTTTCTGCAACATCTAACTACATGCAGAAAAGATCTTTTGTTTAGCTAGTACTAGTTAAAGTGGTCAATAAATTACCCGCAGTTTATAGAATCTGAAGGTTCATTAGCCTGCAATGTTCACAACAGCCTGTCACAGCAGAGCTAGATGAATCCAGTCCAAACTGTACACTCTGTTACTTTAAGATCTGTTTATTATTGCCCTCCGATATAGACTACTACTTCTAAGTGGTATCTTAACTTCAGGCCTGCCAACCAAACTTTAATATACCTACACGTCTGTCACACCTCCCATACGCCTTTGCAAATATCAGTACTTCTAAACGTTTAGAGATGTATTAAGTGATTAGTTATTTGTTTTTATGTGCTTGGATTTCGATGTCGGAAATTTTTTAAATACGTTTAGTAAGCTACTTCGTATACATTTTGAGTTATAGCCTACTGGAACATACGGAGTCATAAACTGTTTTAGCACGCACAGAAATCTTCTTCTGTTACCACACGTACCATAATTGCCAACGACTGTACGAATGTTATGTCACTATAAAGGAATAAAAAAGTATCACAAGTTGTTACAGGTTGGAGGAAGGTTAGAATCAGACAGTAAGCTCTTGTTTGATATACAATGCTGGACCCGTGGATGAGTTGCTTTGTCAGAGAAAGAGAGAGACTGTGGGCTGTATTTCATATTATTGGAGAGTTATTGCTTCAAAAGGCGTAGGATATTGTCTACCAACTTACGAAATCGTGTAGGATCAAAATGCTTTGATGATTTTACATCTGAGCTCCACACAGTTTAACAGAGGTCTATCTGAATTTAAGGTACCGTAGTCTAATCATTAAAATTATATTATCTTGGTATATTTTTGGTTGGTTGTCGTTAAATTTGGTAGAACAACAATGTGTGCTGATCCTTGGGAATAGTTTCTGTTCACAGTTCTACGAGTATATAAATTATAATTACAGAAGCCATCACGAAATTGCATACTTCAATAACACGGAAAAATCCTACGACGTTACAATTCGAACAGCTGAGATCACTCGAGTGAAGACAGCTCAGAGTAGCAGTGTAGTTAAGTTAGCAACTTTGTACTGGTGTATTTTAACCGCACGGTCCTTCAATAGCTTTGAAGCGTGCAGTTTGGTTACAGCCAGTTGTGTTCTTTGCTTTGGAATATAATTTTTTGTAACATTAAAGTATTTCTAATTAATTACCTTTATTTTAGAAGGCAAATTTATTATTACTGAAAATAAAAAATGTCAATGTTATGGGTTTAAACCGCTTTTATCATCTCATGTTAGACCTAATGCATCTGAGAATTTAAGAATTATTCTGTAGACAGAGTAACAAAATCACACAGCACTTTTAACGTGGGTCGAAGCTGCTAACTTTGGTGTTCTGTGTGTAAGCGCAGAAGCGACTGAATTACAGGGGTTGCTTCCAAAACGAGTGGGGAGTTGCAGGTGGTAAATGGAAAAGGTTGAGGGGTATGTTGCATGCAGAGGAATTTGTATGCTCTTTAAATCAAGCGTGGAAACAAAAGGTTTTAACACAGTTAGGTACCTATCCCCAACCCCTCTATCCATGTCGTGGGAGGGGTGTCTCGCACGTGGTCCTGTAATAATGCAATGTCCGTAGCGCTAGTATTCCTAGACTGTTATATATTACTGTAGCCTTTTGCTGCTCCTCTAAAGTCCTAGTTAATTAATGTAGTTAATGAGAACGTCAAGGGTGGACGAGGTGTGTGAGGGGGTAGCTTTGTAGTTAGGTGTCACAGGCTGTGTAATACATGGTCTCTGTGGATAGTGGATCTCAAGTGGAGAAAGATCTCTACTGTTAAGGGCATTGAAGCTAACTTAAAGGATTTTTTTCATGCTGTAGGATTTTAAGCCATATAATTTAAATTCTCTTCAATGACAAGTTCGGAGATTTGCAGTTTTTCCTAAGTGCTTTTCATACATAATACTCACCATACGTAAACAGTAACAGATGAGGTGACGGTCGGCGGGGAATTGTAAGAAAAATAGCTTTAGAGTGAATTTGAAGTCGAGGAGACCGGAGATTTGTCTCAAGTAATTTCTACAAGGATTAGTAATTATATTGTATTATTTTTTGTAATCTTCATAAAATCAGCTTATTAATTTGCAGAATCGTAAACCTTAATGTAACATTGTATTATAAGCCAAGTTACACAAATTGAAGCATTATTCATATTACCCTTTATTCTACCCTGAAGAAGAGAATTGATAATTCACTAGTGCCAGGATAAATGGGGTGCAGATTTTAAAGTTCAGAAGACGAATGACAGTTTTCGGGAAGTCAACACAAATCACAGTAATTGATTTACGAATATGGGCTAAAATGTGATTATTTAGATATTAATTTAATTTTAAATGGTAAATTGTTTTCTTTTATATTGGCAGTACGGAAATAAAAATTAGCGAAAGCTACCCCCATTCTTAAACTTAGTACTAGACGGAGACGAGCGGAGAACTTCACGTTCGGGCTACCTTATCCCCAGGGAAGGAAGGGTTACGTTAAATACCTCAAATTATGTTTCCATGCACAAGGCACTTTAAGGCTCGTTCAGAACACTGCGGACCGCCTATTGGAGGAAAATTTCCGTCCTCCATGTCTTGTCTGTATACACGTAACAGTTCGGGAAAGGCTGAACTTATTTTATGGGATTTGATATTAGAGCGTCAATCGATGAAGCTAACTGGATGCAGTAACGAGTCCGGTAGATGGGTTTTGTGAATACGGTAATGAACCTTCTGGTTTCGTGAAGAAAGTTGGCCATTATTTGACTAGCCGAGTAACAATCGGCATTTCAATAAATGTCCTGCACTAAAAAGTGAGTGAGTGGGAGTTTCATTGAAATTTGACGCATTCCACGATGACTTGCCTGCGTTCTGCTCGCCTAAGTGTCTGGATGGACAATTTCCGGGCTATCTTGGTTATCTTAGTTTTCTGGTTATTTTTGTAAAACGTCAAAGATTATATTCTGATGAAATCGCCGGAATTGTTATGCTACGTAAACGTTTCATAAATTGTTTTATATGGCCTAGTCGACTTTATTTGATGTTATAAAGGCCATACGTATTACATTCACGTATCTGCAATAAAAATATGTATTTAAACAGTCTTAACATCCAATATTATTTTTATTAGTATTGTGTAATTATGTTAAGTGCTCATGTTTTAATTTTACAGATGGTATATTTATGTATAAAAATGGGCATTAAGACTTAAGTTCAGAGTTCTAAAAAATATAAATTGCAATTTTGAGTTAAAAGAGGAAGTTGTTAGAAACATTTTAAGAACAAGAAATTTATGTGGTAGTTACGTTTCAAAACCAAAACTTCTTATATTATTACTCGTAACAAAATTATTGGAAGTTCAATAACAAATCTGAACGCAATGTCTCTCTCAACCAAGTGTAATAGGTCACCGTAACTAACATTTAAGAGTCGCTATTTCTAAAGGTGTACAGTTCTGTTTATTGTGTCCGGCAAGTAGTCGCCACAATAACACTGCTTAAATTTTTACGCGTAATACCCAGTGGAAAGCCTACATGGGCTACAGCAAAATGCTAAAAATTAAGAGAGAAACTGAAAATATGTAATAATAATTATTAGGACCCTTTCGCTTTGTTTCGTAGCTTGAATTACCCGCACCTGCTCTGTGGGGTAAAACGTTTTACACACTGATTTAGTGCAGACTAGTCAGTAGATCGATTATTACTACTATTTATTTATTTAAAAGCCAGTGGGTATTTAAGTTATTTAAAAGCGATTATCTTTTATTGAGGCCGAGATAGGAATTGAATGAAATATGTGTCATCGGCTTTCACGACTATTGTTAACATCCCAATGATAGGGTAATTTACATATGGATTCTGAAGATCGGAACTTATGAATACAAGCCTAATTCATAAGCATACTTCCCTACTCAAAATGCTCACTCTTTGCCAAAGAGTGCGCGCGCATAAAACAGCAGTGCAGTACTCTACAGCAAATGTGAGGAATTTTAGATGTGTACATTTGGTGCTTGAAAGCAGTCACTTGTCTCGGATGTGCATTTTGATTCTTTGTCATGAAAATATAGGCTATACGATAATTTTAAAGACTCGGGTATTTTAAAATAACGTTAACGTAATAGACAAAAATGAAGTAAATAGCATTGTGACTGCTGTAAATATATTACGTTTGCTTTGCAAAGGTTCTCACGGAAAGCAAAGCCAACAATATACAAAACGATAATTGGTTGAATTAATGTTTTGTTATAATTGTTGTTTCCTATGCAAGCGAGTTATGGGTTCTTATAATAAAAGATGTGACGTTACTCAGAAAATGGGGAAGACAAGTCCGAAGGAACACCTTCGGGATCATAAACGAATTAAATTTGTGAAAGATAAGAAGCAACCAAGACCTAAGATATATGTGTGAGGTCCTGGATGTAGGAAAAACAATAATAATGTCAAGACTAAGAAGTTTAGGCCACGTCCATAGAATGAACAGTCAAAGGGGACGAACAATGATACGGGACGGAAAATTAGGAGGAAGAAAAGAGCAGCATAGACCTAGATAAAGGTGGTTAGACGAGGTACAGGACGATATGGATGTTTTGGGAACTCACGTGATGCAGGGATCTGTCCCTGAGATATAATTTTTAGGACAACCATGTGTCTGAGTAAATAAACTTGCTTCGACAAAAGTGGGATCTATATCATTTTTAACGATATCGTCGAGCAATTTAAACTTTTAAGACTCCCTGGCTCGAACCCACGCTTCAGACGGCGGGACGGATTAATTTTACAGATAAAGGCGACGATATTGAACCTTTTTGATGATATCCAAAGAGTTAGTTAAACTGGGTTTCCGCTCGAGAATTTCCTTGGTACCGCTGTTAATTTCATACATACGCCTGTACAATATATTAACGTTTTTAAATATTTATTTCCATACTTCAGATTAATTCACACGTACAGCGTAGCAGAAAAATAATGTATTACGCGATGACGATATGGTTAATTCACATTACACTATGTCATGTTTGCGCAGTAGGCCTAGCTTCCCATGACTTTCTCCTCTACGCATCAATACCTGTAATGGAGTATTCTTGGCCAATCAGCCATGTAAACAGGGAGAGTTATAATACAGAGTTTCGGAGAGCCGTCATCTCCAACGGAAGCACAGACAGTCTGCGAAACGTTATTGTAACTCCTTACTTCCACGACTGATTCACGGAGAAGACATCATTTACATTAAGTTGCAATGAAAACTTGAAATCTCATTAGTTACATGTCTGACAACGAAGACCATTAGAAAGTATTTCATTTTGGAAAACTCTACGGAAGTGATATCCCTCCCTGGGGGTTTGTTTCACCGCGAAGCAGCCTCGTCACCTGCTTCGCTGTCAAACGAGACTGGTCAACGAGAAAAGGATTATGACGACTCATTGCTTCATAGCCGTGTGCAGACAGTGGGATCATTTCACAGATTCGCACCCAAGAGTAGCATACTGAAGAAAGGCTAGATTATAGTGAGAGATCTTAAGGAGGTAAATTGTGAAGATTGAATATGGGTTGAGCTGTTTCAGGATGATGACTGTGTGACTGTGGCTGAAATATCAGGACGTGGATACAGTCGGAACAACACTCAAAGATCACAAGGAGGTTGACTTAGTTGTGTTCAGTAAAAACGTGGCAACTGTTTATGCCCGGCTAATGATATTGAAGTTCTGCTGATAACGAATGTGAACTTTTACTGTCGTCTTATTTTAAAGCACTGAAATAAACTGAATATACTTAATATACTGGGTATTTTTCGTACCAATTTCCTCCACTCATTTTCGAGCTAAAGGTCTACACAGAATCTAAATCCTATGCGTAAACGCCAAGATACGAAGCCTTAATACGAGCGTCGAGTTAAACATTTCCAACTTCTATATCAACTAGCTTCAAGCTCGGGTCGAGGAATAGATGTAATACGAAAACTTATTTTCGTTATGCATTCCATTTGTAAACGTATAGAACGACACGGGATGAACTGACGTTAGGTCGCCACTAGCACAATTTATTTGATGTGATTCAAGCCTGAGATGGGAAACTTTATGTACGAAGGGAAGATTTTACATGTGATGTCAAAAGAAGTTACAACACGTGTCGGTAATAACGCTTGCTGAAAGATTCTGCTCAGTACGGCTTGCTTTATCTTGGGATAAGCTATATTTTCAAATAGGCTTACCACTTCCAAAATGATGACCAAAATAACAGCCTGTTGATACATGTGTCTGTTCAAAATACACATGAGCTCCCTTTTACCACTGATGATATTTATGTAAAGTTCACTTGCGTCTGTTATTCCCACTGCTTGTTTTTAAGCTTTATAGAACTAATATCCAGTTAGTTTCCATACTCAGAGGCTCTAGAACTAACGGACGTCCTTACCATGTTAATTTCCTATGAGGTATGAAACGAGGTATTAAATTTATGCGTAGAATTTTGGCTTCTAGTGTAATTTCATTGTAATACTGCTCTCCTAAATACTTAAACCTGCCATATAAACTAACTGGTGACAAACTCTTAGAAGCATATAAGCAACTTACATAAAGAGAAGGAATGTTAAGCACGTATATAGGCCTATGTAATATATAGCTGGTGTATTGCATCAATCCCCTTTTATTTCTTCGTACCTACTACCAATATTTCGCTTCCCATTGCAGTCCAAAACTTACTTATTACTGTGCCTGATCACGTAATACATATTCTTCTTCTCGGTGTTTCCTCGTTTGGAGAAAAAAAATCGTTCCTTCCCCCTTTCACCGTTTTCCTCCCTCTATGAGATGTCCTCCTCTAACCCTCTAACTCAGAAATCCCCAACTGCTACGTCGTGGAAATTACTAAGTCTTGTCTGTTCTTCCTTCACACTCTACTTCGTGTACAAGGAACCACAAAGCCACACGCGTCTCGACGTGCAATATCCGGTCCATGTGTACCCCACTATGTCGTCTGCGTTCATCCCCAAACCACCTTCAGTCCCCTTCCGCAGCATACCACCCTTGTCCGTGTCCCACCAATTTCGGCAACTAACATATTAATATAGCAAGTCACGTATGCGTCTACCTCTCAATAAGGCATGGATCGTATTCCTTGAAGGGATTTCTTATGGGCACGAGGCGTGTATGAGGGTGAATTATACAACGGGAGGAAGAGTAGGAAGTGACCGGGAGCCCGCTTCTAGTGACTGGAGTACTGACTGCCTTTTCATTTTCTAGTAAGGATGTGCCGCGATTCTCTCTTTTTCTATTCATTTCCTAGAAAACTCATATATTAGAAACGTAGTCGCAAAAATAATTTCGATAGCATATTTCGTAATGTAGCGAAGACTGGGACAGTATTATTTGGGTACTTACGAGAGTTTGTGTCAAATCAGGCCTCAAAATGTAGGCCTACGATTTACTGTCGATTTTTGAGAAGTGAATTGGAAAATAGACAATACAATTGCTCTTCGCATTGAAAGTTATACGCTACTTGTTGGCAGTGTCTTGCAGTTTGATCCTTCTGTCCCATGTCCAAAACTCGATCCGAAAATAGGCTATCCTGACAGATTTTTAGTGATTTTTCTTAATCCCTGGATTAAAATATCGGAGTTGTACCGTAAAATAGACCACGACTGCTTCCTTCCATATCCTTTCCAATTTGTAGTTTATTAATCTATTATTTGACACTAGATGTGTAATATTAGCAACTGACAGCGTCTTTAGTAAGAGAAAGAAAGAAAAATTAAATTTGGTTTTAAAGTCATTTATGTGCTTGTTTGGAGAAAACATATTTTTATTGGAAGTTTACCCAAACCAGGGTTTCATCTTACTTCAAACCTTCTCAGTCCAATAGGCCTGTTACTATGTAATGTTTCACATTCGTTTTCATTTCTCTGTTCCTTACTGTTCACTCAACATTGAATAGCTAATAATCGCTTAGCTAACCAAATATTTCCCTTCATTTGTGGAATCCGAAAGTCCAGGATCGTGTTCAGAACATCTCAGTAACTGGATCATATGGTAACCTGAATCCGTCGATATCAGCCCAAATTCTCATACGCTGTTTCCTTTATATGTATATTAGTATAATACTTTTATTTACACATGAATCTCCCATGTGGTCTCTTGCTTTGACCAATTCCGTCTAAGATACTAATCTCTAGTGCAAGCACTGTGTAAGGAAATAGTTAAAATATTTGATAGTTTTGTCTATAATATTACGTAATAATGACATAATAGTGATTTTTACTTTGCGTTTAATCGTAAACACTGCACGGCATAATATCCCCGAAGACCATAATTCGTGGTTCAAGAAGTTTGATTTTTGTTTTAAATGTGATTAGATTCGACTTAAAAACAATCTATTTTAAATTTGCCTTCCGTTAAATTAATTACAGGGTGATAGTGTATCCACCAAAATAAACTAAGGACTTGAAAATCCCAATGCCCAATTAGCAGTTCTCTGACGGAATGTTTGGCCTACAGCCTGTTATTGACACAGTGAGAGGTATTCATTTAAATTTATTTAGAACGTAAAGCAGTTATGTCCTTCTCCAGCTATGTCTCCTCATGCCCCCATAAATATTCCAAAAGAATCCTTCGAGTGGACAGAGGGAATAGTCTAAGGCTTCGAAATAATTGTTCTGTTTGTGTTGGCGTTCTTAGAATATTTCGCTTCGTTTCCTTGTTTAGCTGTGTTAAGTAGAAGCTTATGAATATTCATTAGTTTATATTGTGATAGTAAAGTAGTATTTCTAACTTGAGAAAATCTCATTTTGTAGTATGAGATGTTTATTATAGGCTAATAGCTTATAGTAATTCAGTGCGCCTGTTTCTGAGTAAGTGCATTTACGTGTTCCATAGCTCATGGTCTGCGTATGTGTCTGGTATTTGGTCCAGCAATGACGAGTATTCTAGGAAAATAATGGAGGACTGTAAGACCGTCTGCGGTAGCCAGTAGTGAGTGACAAGAAACGTCCAGCTCTTCTGAAAGATTACCGATAACTTATCCTGAGACATAATATACCATTTTTACTCGTGTTAATCTCCATATCACCAGACTTTTTAAATTTATAGCGAACTAAGATTCGCATGTTTCGTAAGTGTTGTGGTTGAGATGGGTCAAGAAATTTATTGGCTGCGTGCTGCACCACGTTTGGTTCCCGGTTGAGCAGAGGTCTTCGCCTTTTATGTTCGCTCTGGTCCCCACCCAGCCTCGTATAATACAGCATGTCCCAAAAAAGTTGTATACCCAAAATTATTATATACATCAGCATTTAGTATACATATTTTTGGGACATTCCGTGTATCGACCAGGGATTATGTCTGTGTTAAATAGTGTGTAAAGCGGCCGGAGCGTGAAGTTAACCTGTCACATCGATTGCCGAGATCAAGACAGTGAAGTTGTTTACTGGCGATCGTCACGTAAAAACATGTGTTGTGTTGATATGAACAAACTTTTTTGCTGACTCCGAATGTCAAATTTAATCTGAATATATTCAGCACCTATTTGCTTTTGTGAACACGGTAATGAATCTTCGGATTCTATAAAAGGCAGCGAGTTTTGTGGCTAGGTAAGCGACTATTAGATTCTCAAAAAAATACTGCTTGAGTCCTGTTCAGTAGTTTCATAGAGAGATTGAACTATTTTGTTCTTTGTGCAAATGACATATAAAACATGGGGTCCACGTGATTTACAATTACATGAAAGACGTCGAATTTAATGAAAATCATCACTTTTGTTCATAACGTATTACTTCGCAGATGGAATGGTTTGTTTTCATGAAGAGCCTAAACGTTCGAGTGGCCACACTGTTATGCACAAGTAATGTGCCTTAGAACGGTCTTAATACTAATCACTAGGCAAATGCCCTGTCGTTGAAGATAAGAGCGGAAAGTTTATGTTAACTGTCTTACCTGTGTTATACCAATTAACACTTCCAAACACGAAAACTAAAACCCTTCTGTCTTACTTTCGTGATTCAGGTTTACCCCATTCAACGGAACACGGCAGAACCTATCAGATAAAATGCGTCGTTAGCCAGGTCCAGCCTTACCAGGCGTTGTTAGTCAATCTAGGTGAGGCTTACACTTACGGCGATCTCTGGACTAGACAGAAGTATTTATTTTTCCTTCTTCAAAGCGTTAGCCTTGCTTCCGCGGTTAACATTAACCAGGTTACAGGTTAATTTGCTAACTATGTGATCACAGACCAACACATTATAATTTATATTTATGGAATTACACTTCGGTCTAAGATTGCTAGTTGAACAGCTGAAGTTGAAGTTGGCGAAGGGAGGTTTAAAATATTGCATTTTTTGCGCTGGAAAACTTTTCAAAACCCGAATGCTGCAGGAAAATGGTTGACACCTGTTTCGTACTTGGGAAGTCTCATCAAGCAGCCGGATCTCGTAACGGAAGCTTGTTGTTGTTGTTGTTGTTGTTGCTGTTGTTGTTGTTCTTCTTATTATTATTATTCTCAGTTCCTCTTGGCAAACTCTGCGCACTGATATGATCTTGACAAAGGTCACGATCGGCTTGTTCTACACCCTTTTCAGTCATCCCACCATTCGCCACCATAACAGACCCAGCTGAGAAATCGTCGTTAAATAAACCCAAGAATCAGTCGTTCAGAACGTTTACATCGGAATGTAGTTGTGCTGGCAACTCTGGACACGAAGGTTTCTTTTCTCATTCTGTACTTTCAGTAGTCAGTAGTTACATCATGAGGCTGTTGAAAATGCAAGGTGGAACCATGTTGCATTGCTATGCCATGGTTTGCTTGTCTTCAAAAGTCTCACTAATGAGACGGACAGACAAGCCAACAACATGTTTGCTGTCTCTCTTGAGAGGAGGCTAACTTTTCTTTTTAAAAGCCGTTTCGTCTTATTGGCGAATGCTTCTTCCTTTTTGAACTACAGTCACAGACTGAAGATAAGTGGTGGGTTAATTTTTATATTTCATTGTACTGGTTTTCTGCATTACAATGTGCATATTTCTAATAATCACAGCGCACGGGAATAATAGCGAGTGCACCTTCATTTATTTATTACGTTAGACAAATAGTTATTTGTAATATTTCATTTCCTGTGTATTACTAAAACCACAATGTTTCGAAAGCTGATTCCACTTCTGTCTTCAGATTAAATTAGGACAAAAGCGCAATCTCAGAGAGCCTGTGTAGCATT
>NW_019060513.1:147625-159394 GCF_000696155.1 Zootermopsis nevadensis | reverse complement strand
AGGATCCATGTTTGAAGCTCGGGGATTTTGTACATAAATGGCAGCCAGATCTTGTAAACAGTCCTTGCACGGAAACTTTATATCAGAATTCAAATGAACAACAGATCACAAAAATATAAACTGTTTCCCTCACATTTTCAGCATCAACAATGCAGCATAAATAATACAGTGATAATGCAAGTGGAAATAGTGACGGTTATTTTCTGTTTGTTAATAAAAGGTCACTGAACTGCGAATGCTTTAGAGAAAAACTACGCCTCGGAAGTTATTTAAATTAATTCATCGAATTAATTAAACGAATTAGGTAGGTAGACCTAATTGCGTCTTCGCTTGATATGCACAATTCATAAATAATTGTTTTATGGTAGATGTGGAAAACTCCCCCACACTTATAAAGAGATCACGAATGATAGGAATTATGACGCCAGCGTCTACTTCAGAGGGCTGAGGTACGTCGCGACGTCACCAAAAGTTGCTGTCAATAAGCTGCTTACAGCAAAAAGTTGAGCTTTTATAAAATTGTATGTAAATTATTTATGTTACTCGATATATAACTTATGTAACTTTTGGTACGACATTGTCGTACTATAGGCTAGAGACAACTTTTCACACCTTTATAGTCACATGTCCTGGTCTTTGCCGTTTCTGTAAAGTAAACGAAACAAAAGAAATTTCAATCTAGAATTTATTGTGTTTGAAAGTATTGCATTAAAAGTAGAAACCAAATTGATCTTCAAATCATATAGAATTGGATGGACAGAACATTTATCGTGATTGACAGAGTAGAACTGAACACAGAGTTTTAGTCGAAAAACGTGACGGGAACAGGCTATATTGAAGATGTGGGCGCAGATGGGATACTTATATTACAAACGTAACTTTTCGATATTTTGTTCGATGGTGTGGGCATGATTAATTTTGGATCGATAGGACAATTAGACGGTCTCTTGTGAATGCCACTTCCATTTGACTCTACATAAGCTAACAGTTATTACATTACTTAACATAATATTAAGAAACCATATACATTAGGCCTTGTTAAAACGGATTATCCATCAGTCACTCATGAATTTCAGGATATCTGTTCTTATTGCAAGCTGCAGTTAAACAAGAGTTACTTGTGTCAGAAACACTTTCGAAATAAAATCGACTTTTCGGATGTATCTCTGACCCTTTCACCCTGCCAAACCCAACTGCAGTCCCCCAACATTTACAACCCTGTATGACCCGCTGGTGTATGTACCTGCATGCAACACGTTTTGCCACATCGTACGCAGCAGCCACACCGCACACAATGCAATATGTCTTCCTACCTACCCCCTCAAACCATCACGACCCCTCCGCGCACTCATGGTCATGTTCGTCCATGCTTGTGCAATCTTCGTGCGCAACAAGCCAGTGACGTATTGACAGGACTACCACAACTACCCAACTGCGTGGTAAGGGTACAAAAGAAATCAGGGTAATTACGAAATTTTTATATTCTGAACTTTGATGTCGGACACTGGGAACGTTTCGTGAAGACCATCCTCGCAGGGGCATGTTGGTAACTGTATCGGTCTGTCCGTTAGTTTCTCTTAAGTTTGTCCACTCCTTATAAAATGCCACTGTAAAAAATGCGAATTGTAAAGTGAAATATATCCAAGATTGCATTATCATTGACGAATATCTTGATTCAACTATGGATGAATATTTTCAGCTTCGAATATATTAGAGTCTATTTTTTCTCGTACACTAAAAATGAAAGGTGGTGCCTTAGACGATGTCTTAATCAGACTACCGGAAGCTTTTGTACACAATCTTCGTTTTCTTGCTGATTGAATATCAAGTTCTGGACAGAATATAAATTACAGCATTACATACTTCCGGAATGGAGAAAAAAGGACGCACTTTGGGTCAAATATGCTAGTAACGTCTTAATTTCCACATGGCAAAGTTATTTTGGAAACGGCTGTACGTGGGTGTGTGCTTACTTTTTCAAAGTACCCAGAATGTGTTTTCTCTGACAGAGGGAAAGAACCTGTCGCCGAGTTACAAGCTGATCTTGACTGATGCTCTAACCTCGGAAATACACAGGCCTACTCTTCGGAGTACACTCACGCTATGGCCCAGGGAATTCGTGCACAGCAAAAGTCAAATGTATTCTTACATCACATCACGAGAGACGACTTTAGCAGGACAATCAAGGAAATAAACGCAACAATGGTATAAGAAACTGTGGTATCGAAGGTGTTTCAACAATATGACCCAAGGTAATTATTTCAGCGATTTGATACATTATTGTTGCATCATTGTAATTCAAGGTCATTGCAAAAGTGTGATCCAAGAACACTTGTAACAATGTGATGTGAAACGCGAAAGTTAGACAGCATGGACAAGCATGTCAGCTTAAGCTAAACCATAATGATCTCCAAAAAGCTTGTACGCTCGCATAAATATTCATCAAAGGGACGTCTCAAAATAAAGCGGAAGATACTTTATCACATGAGCAATGTCAGCGAGAATGTAAAATGGTTGCAAGTTTTTCTTCAGATCGCGGAAAGTCGTTACATAATTATTACAGTTCAAACGAGTTCGTCTCTTAAACAATTACGGAACAACATACGCCTACAAACATTAAAAGAAGTTGGATCGGAAACATCATGTAACACACCTTCGCAAGGAATGATTTATGTCTAGGGATGACGTGCGTATTAGCCTATTGCCGATAGAGGTGAGTTCAGTGAGTTATGTTTGTGTAGTGAGGATTTCTCGACAGATGTTGTTGGCAGTTAATGTGTCACGTGTTTAATATGATGGCTGTGTGATTCACAGAGGATTCAGCTGTGAAATTATACGAATTCGTATATGACTGTCAGTAACTCACAACCTATACCCACGAGACAATGTTGAAAGATCGGACTCCAGAAGGGAAACACTAAGAAGATCCGATATACTTAGTTTCGTTAATTAACAACGCTGTTTAAAATTAATAGTTGGTGTAATTTAGAATGAGATTTGAAGATGATCATGAATGGTGAGTGAGTGAGAGGTTTTGGGAGGAGTTGGTTGTTTCCTGCTTCTACGACTGTCTGGAGTGAGTGACAGGCTGACTGGCTTAGTAAACCGTCAGTCAGAATAGTCGGTAACCCGATGAAGATTCGAAATGAACACTCCTGAATACAAGTTCAGATAATTCTCATCAGTAAGACAATTGAGGCTCATACATTTTGCATGAGCTCATTTTGGCTTTGTGACACGTAAACATTATATACCTTATAATTAAAATGTGGGTACTACGAAAAGGTGTAACATAGCTTAGTAGGGAAATCGTGTAGACTAATGTTGTAGCCTACAGAATGTTTTCATTGTTAGCATTTCATTACCTCGTGCTCACTGGTTAGGAATTCAATTGTTCTCTATGCAAGAGAGGATGTAACGAATTTATAATAATCTAGATTATTCGTGTACTGTACCAAAGCCTGATCTTGTATAAGAGACGAACCCTATCTGAAAGGTGTTGTTTCTGATGACAGAACAAAGAAACACCTTCTCATCAACCCGTTAATACTTTAAGCCAAAATTATACAGAATAGGACATTATTTCTTCCTCATTACGTCAGAAATATATTCTTTAATTCTGTACTACAAAAACCTACATTTCAAGATGTATGTATATATCTTTTATTATTAATATATATCTAGTGTATGAGTGCATTATAACTGAAGAAAAGGAAATGCATATGTCCTATATCTAATAAGCCTGTATTATTTGTAGGATTATATAGGCCTAGTGTCCAGATACATATTTATTGCCATTTCCTAAAAATGAAGCACTTCGCCGATTGCTAGTCTGAAAAGCGTGTGAATTATCTTCATTATGGGTGCGATAATAAATGCTATAATTTATTTCTTAATTAATGATTTTATTTAGTTTCCACTACATGTGACTCATCCTCTTGCATGATATAATGAGACACGATCTATGATTCTCTGCTTGACCTGATCGGTGATGCATTATTCACGATTACACACCACCTAGCTATAATCATTTTACAACGCTCTAGGAAGAGTTACTCTAGTTGTTCCTAGAGTGCAATTTTTATTTCAGTGTACACACGAGCTTAGAGAACGCTAACTAAAGTGAGCAGGCTCTAGATAGATTTTGCCCTGTAGAGGATACTAAGCATTACGTTGGAACCTAGTCAGAAATGTAATTAATACTCACATGATGACGTCGTACCACTTAGGCCAGCTGTGGTCGTAGTTGTCCAAATATACAGGCCTATGAACTTTCTTCTGGTGAAATATGCCCTCTACTTCTCTATCCTCTTTTGTAAGCAGCTCTTTTATTCTCATTCAGATGGCCGGAGCGACATAGACGGATATGTTGGAAGTAGCGTAACGGAGCCGGCAGGCCTACACGAGGCATTTTAGGGCATAATTGATGGCAGATTGGATTAGGTTCACAGAGACAGATGTAGGATTAGCAGGTAATGTGTTGCTACACGCTGCATTGTTTTCTGCCATGAGCACGCTTTTGAAATTCAGGGGTATGCAAAACTCTGAGCATCTGAGGCAAATGACTGAATTTTCTTTTTTATGTAGGGCAGAGTGCTGAAGCTGATAACCCAAAAAGTAGTGTATCTAACAGAGTTGGTTTTCAGTTCTCCTTTCATCCTATGCAATATGCGTTTCCTTTTCATAGTTTTTGAAATTAGCTGTACCGTTGTGATTGCTGCCTCCTTCGTCAGGGCGCCTGATGATGGAGACAGCAAGAACCACTGAAACAATTGGTGAACGTTTACAAGATTATACGTCGCTACAACCCAGAAGACAGCCATCTTCGTACTTATCGCCGTGAGAAACTCAAATCTAAACTGTACGAAATAAAAAAAATAATATACTTGGCTTATTTCTTTTTTTAGTGGCAGGTCCAATTTTTATTTCTGTGCAGTTTGTGCGTCTGAGCTTTTGGCAAAGGCAGTTTAAACAAATAACATACGGAAAACCGAAGATAGGTTTTACAGAAAATAAATGGTTCCCAAACTGACAGAAGAAAGTATATGGTAGTCGACGCGTAGAAAGTATTGGTACCTAGAATTAAATTAATGTGGCGAGTAAATTTGCTTGTATTTTATTAAAATTACAAAATCTGGAAAAACTCGTATTTATGCCTACGTGCATCAATGGGAAGATTGTTGTTAATGAACCGAAATGAAAAAAACAACACGAAGGAACTATTTTAGTTACTGAAGATGAACTGAAACCTGTCAGTTTTATAGAAAATGGAAATATTTACTAATCTTGGTTTACAACATTTTTGTCATATCAAACGAACAGCACTGTCACTAGACCTATAGTTATGCTTCTTTCAAGACTTGATATTTTTTAATAATATACCCGTAACTTCATTGAACTATAAAATATAATATGTAAAAGCCAGAGAAAAATAAACTGATTCTTGAGAAATTGAACTGATGGTGATACGTATTTTTTAGTTGAATTTATATTAATTTAGGTCAATCTTAATTATGTTTTAAACAGTTCCACGTACATATGTAAGAATCTATTCGACAGTAAATAAACTTCACCTTCCTTCATTCATTCATTCTTTCTATTTCTTACATGCACGTTGTAGTGAAGAGATAGCAATTTCCTTATGTTAAGACGCTTATGTTAATGTTTCTTGATCATAATGTTGCCCTTGGAGGTACTTGGCTATTGTGGAAAATTTTCTTTCCGTGCTGAGGTTTTGAAGTTGTAAAGCTATTTATTTTGGACGATTCGATTGTAAAACCCCTAAGGTTTTTGCTGGGGTGTTTAGATCAGGGCGCGCTATTTATATTTACGTAGTTAACATCTAGCAGTTGTCTAGCAATGCTGAGACATCGTTTTGGGGCTGCGTGCGCGACTGTGCTGAGTATGATGTGTGGATAAAGATGTATGAGGTTTGTCTTGAGTTGACATGTCAACCATTATATCTGGATTTGTCGTCTCTCGTCTGCAACTATTTCTTTTCTTCTTAATTTTCTTGCTTCTCAGCTTTATTTCGTACTTTGCTATTATTTTCAGGAGTTTATCTTTTATACCAGGTCGCGTGGTCTTTAAATCGAGTTAAATGAGAGAATCTATAGCTTTCGGCACCGAATTCCGAATATGGACGTTTTTAAGGTTGGAGGTAACTTACACCATATTTATCTTAAATATCTTGCAACTTTGGTGGGCTAAGCACACACTTAATTGCGTATCCTTCGATAGTCACTATTGCTCTGTACATACGAGAAAGGACATCAGGTCCTGTAAGGTGCTTTCGAAAGTGTGGCCTGTTTTTAACGCAAGGTTCTCTAAACGCCATTAACGAAACTTTGATGAGACTGGACCATTTCAGTTCTAACGACACGTCGTATAATGTTTAGTAAATACGAAAGGAATTATTCTTGGTGAGAGAACCAAGAGAAGAAGATCTATTTTGTCTGTTTACAAAAATGCATATGTACAATTTATAAGTGAAATTTACTTACAGGAAATGCTATTTTTTGGACAGAGAACCATGAAAAGATTTTTAATTTTTCCTATTTTGAAAATTTTGCACAAATTTCACGCGTCGTTAAATATTTTGAAACAAAAAGTTTTTAATTTTGACAGTATTAATTAAGCAACTGAAGATTACTTAACAATACAACGCGTAATCATATATATATATTTTCGATTTATCGTTGAATTTCAACGGGAATTGCTAACATTACAAGAGAAAGTGCAAGTTACAGCATTTTGATTGTAAAATCTCCACCTGGATGACAAAAGTATATGGGAGGATAACGTTTAAGTATATCTTATGAAGCTTTATTTTGAGGTTGAAAGTAAACTCAAACTGGCCCTGGAAGGCTTTCGTATTTTCATTGCTGGAAATTCGGTGTATGATACCATAATCTTAGTTAATAAGGTGACAAAATATACAATTATATTGTAATTTGAACACTTTAGATAATTAACTATACATGGAGCCTACAGTTTCTTTGCAAACCGCGAGGCATAATTCCATTTTTAACACCATTACAATAGAATAACTTACAGCGAGAAAAAGCTTGCAAAAAACGAACTGAAAAACAGCTTTCGTATTTCATGTTGTAGTTTAGGGCTGTGTTTCTCATTGCGGGAGCCCTACCCACCAGTGGCCGTGAAACGACTTTCCGGTTGTTTATAGTCTAATTAAAATATACAAATTTGTAACACATTAAATTGTAACATAAGAAGTAGTTCATGTACACGATCACTATGGCCACGTGGTGTAAGGCCTGAGTTTTAACTGTTCGGGCACCGGAGTCATGGGTTTGAATCACGATCGAGTCATGGATGTGTGTTCGCTGTTATTCTGTTTTGAGGGTTGACTTCTTGCTTTCAAGGAGGCTTGTTATTTGTCGAATTAAGGTCCGAAAATGTGTCAGAAAAATTCTGTAGGAAGACCAAGTCTGAAAGTGGTCTATACTGTACACGCAGTTCGTAGATATCTCTAAGGCCAATTATCAATTGTTTTTGACATTGGTAAATAATATTTTAACTGATTTATATAGGTTAAGGTTGGGGGCTCGAACATTCATATTTACATTAAGCAAGCCTGAGAGTGAGAGAGTTTGGGAATTACTGGTTTAACAGGTATGAAACTGCAGGGTCATCGTTGTTGTGTTCCACAGATTTTGCTGTTGCGGTACAGAATGTACAGGCTTCTAGGAACTCTAATGCACATCACGGAATTTGTAATGCGGTAC
Organism: Zootermopsis nevadensis; assembly: GCF_000696155.1. Next base: position 151,646 of record NW_019060513.1, on the reverse strand, counting down.
AAAGTAAAATGCCTTACACTGCTGTATTTGTGTACTGGAGGTCCACGTAAAAATTTGCATTCCAAAACTTGCTGCTCTCCTGTACCTTGTCTCGTATTTTGAGGCGGTTTGTGGGTGGATGGATTTATGTGGTCCACGCAGTTTGCTGACTAGACTACAGCCTCATGTCAAATTGATTCTGATTTGGTACCCCGTCGTTTTACGTGAAGAAATCTTCGATGGGATATGTTATCTTGTTTATATTTCACTCACTAACGTCATCATCATCATCATCTATTGAATTTATAAATTCATGAAGAAACCATTATATGAAACGTGTTTAATAATACGTGGGAAATATTTTGTGATCAAACTTTACAATTTTATTCTCAGATTTCCTTTTCCCTTCCACTTTCTTCTAAATTTCTGGTGTCGTAATTACTAATTCATGGAACGGAGTCCTTTCTGAAAAGATAGTCACTCAGATATTCAAGAAATTATACGTAATTTTTATATCTGATGGTTATTACATTGTTTGCAGAAGGCTACTATTTAGTGGTCATCACCGTGAACCAGATGAATCCAGTCTATGCCTTCATGTACTTTTAAGATCCACTTTAATATTATCTTCCTCAATATGCATACGTATCCCAAGTGACATATTGCCCTCATTTTTTGCCAATAAAATGTTGCATGCTTTACTCAGCTCTTACGCATGCTACATGCCCCACCGATCCCATCCTACCTTATTTAAGAAGTTGTTACTGCCCATCCTGAAGTTACCTTAACGAGATCGAATTCCAGTCGGGACGACTAGTCTGTGTTCATGGTTCTTCTCAGTCCTGCAGACCGAATTTAGGAAGACTTCTTGTCTCTGATCCCTTCCTATACATCTGTTACATTAACCATCGCTATAGGCGTATAGTATGCAGTCGACGCCACGAAAGAATACCTTTCGACACAGCAGCACCAACAATAAAATTTAATTGCATGCTTATTGCTTTCCAGCATTTCTTTTCCTTGCCAGATGTAGTAACACTGGTAGATGGTATGGTTTGATCAGTGCTCAGTTATCAACCAGACAATAGGCGTATATATAGACGAATCTGGCTCTTGAATATTCTGCACCAAGCTTGTATTTTGTTAGCTGTGCAGATTTTTGAACACGGCTTCCTGATTTTAAAATGTATTACAGAATTCTGTTCCATTAATACTATAACATAGATATTTTGGACATAAAGCTTAGTAATAATGGTTGAATTCTTGATTGATTAGGCTTGATACTGATACGCAAAGGAATAATTATGGCGTTTCAAAATACGCGTTTGAAAAGTGGAATGAGTGAACTAGTAACGTTGTAACAGTAAATAAAGGTGGCTGGATGTGTACAGCGACGTGGAAGAAATGAGACAGGCTGACTAATTATGGTAGGGGGGGGTCCCAAATAAATTGCCTTGAAGACCAAAGCGTACGTTGGAGTGAGATTTGACGTTCACACGGCTACATGTTTGAAGATGGCTGTCTTCCAGGATGTTGTTTGTACCGATAGTCCCGCAGATATTGTTTAGTTTGTGGAACATTAGTTAAATATCTATATATTTACAAATTTTGCTTGTAGCAGGTACAGTAGATTCCTGATTATCCAGGTTGGTTGGGAAATTCATTTTCGTGGATAATCGAGACCTCGGATAATCTGAAAAAATGTAAGAAAACACGGAAATGTAACAAATCCGTATGTTTATTTACAGACACACACTACTTAAATGTTTAAAGATTTAATAATAAAAGAAACTAATTTCTTAAGAATATTAATACAGTGTATACCAGCCATTTTTTAAAAAGGAAAGCAATTCTTTGTATTGTCGTAAAATTCAGGTTTGAGCAACAGTTGATTTGTGTTAATACGTTACATAATGTATTTCTTTTATTTTCAAACGCTATTAATTTTACAAATGATTTTATTCAAAATTTTGTTTAAACCAGATAGACCTCGGTTAATCCGCCCCCAGATAATCAGGAGTCTGCTTGCTGTACCTTAATTCACCTAATCAAATTTATTGACTTTTTGGTTGAGCACTAGTAGAATATTTCTGTGTAGCCTGTGAATAAATGAAACTGTGCGTTAAGGAACCCTGCTTTTCAGCAGCAGTAACTCATCCAAATGAAAACCGCAGGTAAGGCTGCTTCTGTAGCAAACACAACTGTGTGGATATTAGTCAGGCCTGCGTACTTGACTAACGCACAGCGCCTTGTGAACCCTGAATTCTGCTAGAAGATACATTCACGTCACTAAACCCTGCGTATAATGTAAATGGCATAACGAATATCGCTGTCGTCTCTTTGCAGCACCGTGTAGTTTTGTAGAATTTTACGAACGTTTCAGAGGTGTTTGCTTGGTAGTACATTTGAAACGATGGTAAACATTTACACTACACTACAGCTCTACAACCCAGACGGCAGCCATTTTCATACTCGTCACCGTGAGAACTTGAAATCCTACATAAATGGCATAAAGTTTGATTTACATTTTCAAAATTTTAAAATCGTAATAATTTGTACAAGTTAGATGAAGTATTAGGTTCTCACGGAGGCGGTCGTTAAGACAGTCATCTTGTGTAAGTTATGTTTCACGCATGTCTGTTCAGAACTATGCAACTTTTTAAATTTATCATTTAAATGTTTCAGCTTTTACATTATTTATTTCTGATTTGTTCTGCCTGTGCATGAAACCTCGCGTTCACTCGCAAGCAATTTAACATCAAAGAAATCTGAAATATGACATTAGATTGAATTGCCAAGAAATGAGTTGTTACTGTGGGACATATCACATTATATAGTGAAGTTTATTTGTAATATCACAGAAAGAAACGTTTACGTTCTTTAGCCAATGAATAAGATGGAATGTAGCGAACATGGGTGATATCAGAAGTTCATAAGAAAAATATCCCTCTCACCAGTCTATTGTTTCCGTGCTTCAAAAATGATTCTGATTATGACTTTCTTCCCGGAATTTAACACACTTCATGAAATAGCTTCTCATAACATGACACTAAAGACAACACTTTTTTAAGTTGAGCGACTTTTGGGTTGTAGTCTGGTAGAAGTTTATTGACGTGAGATGCTCGCTGTTTCCATTATCAGGGCGATCGCCCTACATGGTACATCAACAAAAGAGAGAAATCTTGATTCTCGCCGTCGTCAGGAACTTAAACCTCGTTGCTTTTAGGCCTGTTACGAAATTAAAAGTTTGACACAGCCCCAAATTCTGATAAAACTTCTGTAAAATATCAAGGCAAACTTTACTTAAAAATGTATATAAGTAAAAACAGCGCATATGTTTTCTTATCTACAACGTCCTGAGCCCAACTCATAAAATAAAACGCCGTGCGTGACTAACGACTATCATAAGGACATATTTCGTTATTAATTTAAAGTGTTGCTAATGGAAACTACATAAATAATGCGACTATTTTCCTCCTCTGTATCTAGTTATGCAACTATACGGCACTTCAGTATATATAGTTTTTGATAAAATCGACCATAAACAATACTGATTATTTTCAGTAGGGCTGCGCTGTTCGTGTAGAGAGCCTGCCCCTTGCAGCTTCAACTCTGTTCAATGTCTTCTAGTGACGAAACTCGAAATGCTATAGACGTTCACTCGTCCGATTATTAAGTAGACAAGGGCTGTGTTGATTAATGTAGTGTATGTGAAAAGAAGTATGAAGCATGTATATTAAATGTAAGAAGAAATGCATACAGAATTTTGGTTGGAAAACCGGAAGGGAAGAGGCCGCTTAGGAAGATAAGCGCAGATGGGAGAAAAATATTAAAATGTATGTTAAGGAAATATTATCGGGCGGTGTGGACTAAATTCGTCGATTTATGGTAAGGGCCTATAGGAGATTTTGTGAACGTAGTAATGAACGTTTGAATTCTATAAAAGGCGGGAACTTTTTATTTGCTGAGTGACTACAAGCTTATTAGGAATTTGGAAGTTTTGTAAGGGAGAAACAGATGAAAGTAAGAAGAGAAAATAAAG
>NW_019060513.1:123834-146463 GCF_000696155.1 Zootermopsis nevadensis | reverse complement strand
GAAGGATTGTAAAGACAACAAGGCAAGAAGGGAAGGACAGTAGGAAGGAAGGAGATGAGTGGGGAATGAAAAGAAATTTATGAGAAAGGAAACGAAGAAGTATCACAGAATTGTTGTTCATTTCAGTATTTACACTGTATGTATTCTTGGACACCTCAGAGCTACTCCTTAAAAACGTCAAGACATGTTACCCTCCATTATTTCTGCGTGTAAGAGCGTAATATTTTGTATCTGTTTTTCATATTTACCAGATGCTGTTAGTAGTGGCACTTAATGTTTCGATAAACCCACAAGTTTAAATGAAATCTGCAAATTTCTGTTGTAAATGCGCGTCTTCTGAAGCTTTTATTCAAATAAGTGTCGTTTTGATGACGCTTGTGAATGAATCGAAGGAGGGCCAATTCGGCTTACTTATATTTTGTAGTCACTTGTTATTTGCATCAATACAGTGAGGATATTTGGCGGCTGTGCCGTTGGGAACTAAGATAAGCGGTAATCGACGCAGTGATCGCCCATAGCCAACGCGGTAACGCCTGCTTAAGTAAAATGACGAACACATTTAAAATTATTTAGATTCAAATTTACGTGTGTGTACTTTGTAGTAGATTTAAAACTGCATTAAAGTAATTCTGCAGTATAAGGAGCAATATTATCTTCGAGTTGGCCATCACTCGCTCCATTCTCTCTCTTTCTCAGCATCATCTCCAGGGGTGTCGCTGCAGATCTCTGTCCCCCGCCTTTTTCAAGTATCAGCTGTAAAGTAGAATGCCGCCCTAACATTGGAGCTGCCCTACCTTGTGGGTTACATATGAGAATAAATGTCTACACCTCACCTACTATGGAAGCGAATTATAAATTTCGAGGTGGGTGGCGGCACTGATTTACTGTTGGTTGCTTTACTTCTTGCGTTCGTTAGGATAATTTTATTTCTTTCTCTCTCTTCTTAGTGCCCCTCCCCTTTTTATTTCTTTCATTGAAAAGATCTTGTAATAAATCAAGAAAATATAACTTGAAGTGTAAGAGTATTTTCCTTACCTCCTTGTTACCTTATATTTTTGCCTGCGACAAACAAACGATAAATTTACGTGTGTCTCAAATTTGTGTTAGGTCATTTTGTTTCTAGTCGCTTTTGTTGAGTGCAGTAATAAGGTTACTTGTTTAATGTATGCAAGTATTTTCAAATAAAAATATGTCTTACAAGACTTTAAGATTTTAAAGCGACAAAACTCAATTATATATCTTCACGGACGGCGAGGTGCTACGATTTCTAGAGAAATGTTTTTGAGTCGGGTTTGGCCGTTATTCCGCAGTGTTCAAAGACCAGTGACATTACGGGAGTAAATTTCTATCACGTATAAGAAAACTTTCAGCGGTCAACCTTCGCATTATTCCCCTGATGATGGCGGCGGAGATGGTCTCTACATCGTTGGGCTTTTGTCAACAACTGACACGGCTAACTTCCCGAGAAGATTTTATAAAAAGGTAACCGTTTTCATGGTTTTGCGCTCTATATTCTGGTAGAATTTTACCGACACTTCAGGCCTCCATTAGCACGGCTTATCGCCCTAATGATAGGGCTTGCAAGAACCTCTGAAACGTCGGTAAGCTTATACTAGTCTACACGGTTCTTCTATCCAGAAGACAGCCACCAACAAGCTCACCGCCGCGAGGTAGCTGAAACAATATTTTGGAATAAATTGTGAATTAATTACGCCAATATCCATTCTACATTCAACAACAGAAGTTAGATAATTTTATATTAATGAAAACAAAGCTGCTTCACTCCGAGACCAGCCGTGGGACGTGCCAGGGATAAAGGACCAGCTGTTTGGTCAGGGCTACAGCACACCTCGTGGGGCGGTGATAAATGAGTATGAAGCAGTGGTGGAATGATGATCAACCAAAGTGCTTACACAAAAACGTTCTCCAGGGCCACTTCGTCCATCATGATTGCTGCTTGTAGTTACTGTCGATAGAACCGTGGTCTCTACAGTTAAAAGCCAGTGTCTCGCCGCCTGAGCTATGGCATGACCGTGTTCATGAAAAAACGTAATACTTATTACAAATTAGTTGATAAATTAATGCATTTTTATAATAGCAGTGTTATATAAACTACTGCCCTTCCCTGTTTTAGCGTATGTGTTTAAACGGTAATTAGATTAATTTTAAACAGTTATTTTTCTAAGAGTTATAGTCGACTGTCTTACAGAATCAAGAAATGATATGATGTTACACAGTAGACCAGTGAGGTCACTTTCAAGTCGAAGCATCACGTTCATAGTACCGGAATGGCTAATTGGATATAATTTCATAAACTTTCTAGTGGGAAACTAATGATTTTCATATCACACATTCCCCTTAAGGTTAATGGAAGACGAACGCAGAAATCAATGTACATATAAGGACTGCGAATTTAGCAGTCTTGAAATGTTCTGAAGTTCTATTTGTAGCAGATTTATAGAGGGCTTAAAATTATATACGAAATGAAGTTTAATATGTATCGTTGGTTGTGGGTTTCAATTGATTAAAGAAAACTTTTTTGGAGATTTTACTGTGTTTGAAAGCTCTGTTGTGTTGAAAACATTAGTGTCTTTTTGGAATATTATGTTGGACATTGTCCATTGTCTGAGGTATATTTGTTATACACGACGTTTCGGGAGTTGACTCTGACAACTGCGTACAATATTTTGGTACAAGTGGTCTCTCAATGTAATGCAGATTATTTAAGTTTTACACATCGTAAATCGGAGGATAAACAGTTATGCAAAATAAAATTCTCTAAACTTCTAGCCTTGTTTTTTCTCTTCGAATTGTAAGATCCAAAACATGTTTCGCTTGTTAGTGTCTGAGGGTAGTTCTGCCATGTAGTCAAGACCAGCCTTGACCTGAAATTCATCCTGTGACTACTCTTCCAGCTCTCCTCCAATCTTTTCTTGCCTGTTCTCCCATTACTCTGCGCTTCAAGAAATTTGACACACGCAGTGCGTCACTGTTAACTCTCAGAAAGAGTAAGCGTGGGTCAGCTGTGTGGGCGTGGTTGTGGCATAACACATATTCTTAATCTACATCTGTGAAACGAGCCCCTGCCTATATTCAGTGGACTAGATTTACATCTCAGGTAACTTGGGTACGAAAAAAAAAGTTCAGAGAAAACTGTGAAGTTGAATAGGATAAGGGCCGACGTTTTGCCATCAATCTGTCTACGTCTTGTACTGTATAAGTTGGAGTAAAATACGCTGTGGGTGGAGGAGGCTGAAACAGAAGATAACAAAGTAAAAATAATAATTTTTTTTAAAGCTGCCGTGTAGCTAACATTTTTATATAGAAGTGGACTCAAAATTTTGATCCACGGAACATCGTTTGAACGTGAATTATTGTAAAAAAAACAACTGAATGAAACTACATTCTTTTGCAAGTTAATGTGTTACGTCGAATTTTTGTTTTGTTGTAAACTTACAAAAATGGAAAGGAACTAGTCATTTAGTAATTAATATGACTGGCTTTATTTAACGATTTCAGATATTGAATCCAAAAGCGTTTACTAGTTTATTTTGGATCACTGCACAGATAGTTTTCTCTTTTGTTATATTTGCAAACTGCCCAATATATGCCAACTCAGCATACATGTTGATGGGCTAAGAAATTTTACAATAAACTGAAGGGACTATTTTCTAGTTTGTTGCGCCATGTAGCCTAGTGGACGTTTATCACGTTTCAGAGGTGCTTACTTCTTTCATCCCATTTGGTCATATAAGTTGTGGTTTCTCACAACCCAATAATATTAACCTAAATAGCATTGCGTCGATAATAGTCCATTGTATACAACAATAGTGCGAGATTAATCATGCGCACATTACTCGGTGCCTCATCTTTATGCCTGTAACTGTAAAATTATTATATTTGACACTATAGAATACAGAATTCTGTATATTATAGGACACTGTCTTGTATTGAAACATAATAGGATATTATATAAGGAAGATGCATGTTACAGTAAGCATATATGAAGTTCCGAAATATTTCAGAAACACGATGTTTGTAAGCAACGGATTATAAAATTCTTTACAACCGAGATAAATTTTATTCACGGTAATCGACTACATGGAAGAAAACTCGAAATTTCTTTACCAGTATCTTGTCAGAATTTTGAGTTTGATGTGCTCTGTTCATATGTTTTCCACTTTTATTTTATAATGGCCCATTGACAGAAGTGTAGTGAATATCTCTTACATTGTTATTTGAAGTTCAATAAACTTGTAGCAATGTCATTACAAATAACTATCATGACATTAAATAGTTCATATGAACTCCCTACAGACATCGCAGTATTATGTAATATTTGAACCTGAGACCGAATTGTTCACAGATTGCAATTCAAACACGCCTACCATCGGTGTGTTGTTTCAGGGTTACCACGACTTAGATCGCAAGTGGCTGACACTTTTTTTTCCAAGCGGGAGTTACATCTTCAGTAATGTGAGGGCGGGATGGCTGTAAAAATTGAAATGGTGTACCTGCAGGGCATTTTAAAGTTAGACAGTCAATCGTCCAATCGTGTAATCTGATGGTTATTTTCTCATGATATCTCCCCACAGACCAATAGTGGAACGTATGATACAGAAATGCTCAATCACGAAACTTATCACGCGAATGAACAAATTGAGGTTTGAATAACTGGCATGCCGTATTCAGAATAACATTTGTCAGATTTAGACCTCTGCTAACTAATCATCATTTTCGTTCGATTCAGTACGCTTTATTGACTTCTGTATTTAAAGTAGGAAGTAGATTTTTTAGTAGGTTCTGACTTGCTGTATGGATAGGCCACAACCATATCCTATCTTGTACCTATCAAGTATTAAATTTATTAACCGCATACGAGAGACCTAAGAACAGTGTTCTTGGGGTGAAACAGATTTTGTCAGAACGGTTTTGTAAAAAATGGTGTTCTTTTTGGCCTTTCAATAGTATTTTAAGTATATTTTAGCCAGGCTCATATTGCACTGAAACGCCGTTTCATAGCGTCAGTTTATATTGCACGTTACGTGTTACTAGTATACAGAGTGTCCAACGTAACTCGGAACCCACCTATTGGCATGCGACGGCTATGTTCAGCGTTGTGATCAACACATTTGCCGGAAGTTCGCTCGCTGCTGCTGCTACAGCGGCATGCTGTCTTGGCGGATTCCATATTATACAAATTTTAGTACGAAATTCTATCATTGAAAATTACCTGATCTCTCTTAGAATGTTAATGGCGTAAAATCCTAATCTGATGCAGTATCGTTTCTTTGTAGCTTAACTACCTGATAATGGTCATTTTGTGTAGATGTCCGTCAGTCATTTGCTATAACCACAGTAATATTAAATTGCGAAGTTAACATCTGTTAACTTTAACCACCAGCATTTATCTCAAGGAATAAACCCCTCTTTCTTGAGTTTTTCTTCACTGCACCCGTTTTAAAATGGAGTGTGATACACACTCTTTTCTGCCTTGTTACCCCTGCTTTATAACCCTACCATAAAACATGAGACATTCTAGTTCTCCCCTTTTCTTTTTCAACTTTGCTTGTTGTTAGTTTCGCAATTCATCTTTTCGTTTCTTTGTTGTTGTTTTTTTGCGAAATTCTGGGTAACTATTTTTTAGTTGTTTTCCTCTTTGTGAACACCTTTTACCGTTAAAACATGCTGTTTCATTGTTCACATAAATTTCACTCTTTCGACATGTCTAGTCCACCTCAAAATCTTAAAATATTTATTGAAAATAAAGGTACCTCAGAGAGAAAACTTTCACTTCCTTTATATTTTTAGAGCTGTCCTGTGTTGAATTCAGAATAAAGAAACCATCTCCTTAAAAAAAAATCTCGTCCCAGGCTCGAGATGGAACTTTCTCTTAGCAAAGGCTGCACCATAAAAAGTAGGTTTCCCTGACTCGGACTACGTTTACACGGTCTTTATAAGTAAGAAGTGGTCATAAAGGACTGCAACATGACTGTGGTCTGGAATCTTTGCAATTTTTGTATTACTTATTGGGCCCTTGTTCATATGTTAACTGTATGTATATATATATATATATATGTGTGTGTGTGTGTGTGTGTGTGCATGCGTGCGTGAGTGATTGAGTGAGTCTTTGTGCTATTTATATGGGACCAGACATATCCATGGTAAATGGTTCTAGAATGTCACTTCACGTGTGTGTGGAAATGAGTGAGACTTTATGGAGGCAAGTGTCTTCCGGTACCCTCACTCGTAGCCCTTCACAGTGGCCACTATTCTTGTTTGTTTGTTACTAATTTTATGAGCTCGTATCTATCTGTCCCTTCGTTCTGTATTGGAAAGGACCTGCTAAGTCCAGACAGGTTGAAACCCAAACTAATGGCGAAGCTATAGGGTTGCGTGTGGACTCGCTGTATGGGGGGTTCTAGAGAAGGGGGAGGCGTTTTTGGATTTATGCCACACCTCAATCCAATTGACAAGATCGTAATTTTGTTGGTATTCTCTGTCCCTTTTCTCATTCTCTCACTCTTGTTTCCTTAGTTTATTTTCGCTTATTGTCTTATTTACTCCTCTTTTAACAGATCGTTGATTGCATTCCCTGTAGCACAAAGAACGAGGGAAGTCTCTCCGTTGATGGGAAATTTTAATGAATTAAGCATCTAAACATTGGCCCTTTGAGGTGTGTAAGTCCATGTTCTGTACAACGTGATTCTTTAATTTTATGATCGGCCTACACACACTGTAATTTGCAGATTATAGGGAGGAGTTTAAAGCAACGTAATATCTGATTCATGCGCGAAATTCCTTAGTACAAATTGCATAAATACACGGAACAGAGTCCTTGAGAAGCTGATATTCATTGGGGCAGTGAAGAAATTATTCTCCTTTTATGGAACCGGAATATTTATTGCTGTATCCTCAAGAGCATACTACCGGTCCCCATTTTGAAGCTATTGAATCCATTCTACACCCGCCTACATAACTTCCCTAAGTTATTCCAAGTGGTCTTTGTTTTCAGGTGTTTCAACAACAAAAAAATGCATTTTTATGTGTCTCAGACCCATTTTGTTATCCTTGATATGATAATCAATAATATTTGGTAAACAATAAAAACAAAATTTTTAGCACAATGTATGCACAAGTAAACTTTATGGCTCTTTTTTATAATTGTTTAAGAAACTCATTCTAATCCCTTGCCTCCTACGTCTGATAAATCAGATGGCATATACGTTTAGGATAGAATGTATTTTAAATCTTACTTTGAGCCAAACGTTCTCAAGTAAAGTGTGAATACCAGTATTCTTATTGCCAGGAGCATCTCGACAGTAACCTATGTGACGAAGAAAATAAAAGGTTAAATATAAACGATTGGTATTATTATAAATGAACACAGGAATGTTCAGGTAAGGAGTGAGTGTATATTTTAAGATTTCAGTATCTCTCCCGTTGATGTTTCACCAGTTCTCCTTCTCCTTCTCCTCTCTCTCTCTCTCTCTCTCTCTGTTTAGCATCTCTCTGGACCCATATTTCTCTCCACCCAGCTTCGAACACTCGATAAATCTCACTTGGTGGTCCCCCATCCTCCCAACATGGACGGTCAAGCGGGTTGACGAATGACTGCGAGAACTAGCAAACAAACAAACCAGCTAACGGGCCAGGGTACACATAACCTGAGTATGTCTCTAGGGTAGCAGCGGTTTTGAAGAATAACACACATTAGCGAACCACGCAAAGCTTATCATTCTTGAAAAGAACGCAACAAGATACTGCTTCTATAAGTTCTAATGTTCTCAAGTTTAATAAGAGACCCTACAGACATTTATTTTTATGAAAACCCTTAGATGGTCCAGACCTTGTCGTTTTATTTTGTAGGACTTCTGGTAAAAAGCTTTCAAAAGTACTTGGTTAGCAACAGAGTATAATTTTTAATCCAGAGACACTGAAAAGCTCCTATGTTCAGTTCTATGCAGTATTATGTCCTTCAGCAGTTATGTACTTCTGCAAAAGCTCGTACATAATGCAACATTTCAGGAATGAGCTTAGAAATAAACCAAGTATTTTACTTGCATTACGAATTTGCGTTTTAAATTAGTTTACGAAACAGAGACATTTATACAGCCACGTGTTATAATTCTCATAATTTATAACTCGCTGAACGTAGCTGCCACATGATTAGGACTCCCGCTTCTTATTCGAGAGGTCCCGAGTTAAAATATCGGCCCGCAGGCTTCTCTTGAGGGCTTTCCACACTCTTTTCAGTCTCTCTAGGCAAATGTTGGGATTGTACCTTAAATTAGCATATCATAGCATAGCTCCATATCATTTCCAGTTCATCACTCATTATCCATTCCAACATTCCATGCTACCGCTAATAAACGCGTAGGTAAATAAACAACAAATAGACAAGTGGAACGTGCAGGTGGAAATAGATGAATCTATGATCATTTTTAAAATCACATATCTATGTATTTATTTAAAATAATTCATCTAATTTTAATCGATTTAATAAGAAATAATCGTGTATACAAAGATCTGTGTTGTTGTATTGCGTCTACTCGGGTCTGTTTCTGACATTTATAATGGGAACGGAGTATTTCCGAATATCGGTATCTCGTGTGAAACTCAAGGAAATAAATCGTGTATTGAGCGATCATAATTGATATAGCAAATCCTATTCTGCATTTTGAACGTATGTGCCTGTTGGCAGTTACTCAGTATTCTTCGGGCCTCTGCTGGCCAATTCACGTAATATACCTGCGTGTAATGTATGTGCATCTATATATAACTTAGCTTTAGGGAATATAATGTTATAAGCAGAGCGTGACGGCACGCGGTTGGAATAGGAGACATTTTAGCAGTTGCCAATTTGTCCAGCCAAATCCCTCTGGAGGATTTTCTGATCAAACCCCGACACCCGTATATTTTCCCTTTACCCCTTCCACAATATAGCCACAGTTCCGGTTGGCTAACTGACGGCAGCTTAATTATCGCTCTTATTATACATAAGCTGTTTCCCATAGAATTAAATAAAAAGCTCGAACACGTTGAAAGGATTCTAGTAACAGATGACGTTAGGTCCCGCTGATTTTAACTATAGGATTAAATCTGAATTTATGTATTATCTAATGTCTTCATTTCCGTGTACTTGCAGGCTTATTTTCTTACCGCTGATTGTACATTGCTCCCTGTAACTATGAGATATATGTGTACTTCCCTGGGATCATTCATTACGTTATTAAATTTAACAGGAATTTGTTTCAAAACTTGATGACTTCAAAAATTTTGTCTATGCAAAGAGTCTAGCGAGGAAAAAACTAGAAGTTTTAAAACTTTGTGCCTTCTGTACGTAGAAATGTCCTTTACTATGTATAGATTTCAACTAACTGTATTTAATCCTAAGTAAAACTATTATAATTATCACTATTCTATGATTTGTTTAACGAGCAAAGGGCAAGTTTAACACTCATGTGTAGCTATGTCTGGGATTTGAGATATATGCACATACCAAATTTATCACGCGTAGCCTGAAGGGAAGGGTTTAGTTCCAGTTACCGCGGAAGCTGTAATATATATTTTGTAACTTTTTACGCTGTTTAATTGCAGTGTTACTTATTGCTTGTTATATTGCATTACAAATTGCATTGCCGTTTAAGTCGGCATTATAATAATGAAATATGACAGTTCTTAGGTCCATGTGGGATCATATAATCCAAATATGAGTCGGCCATGCGTTATATATTTTGAGAGGAATGTGCGAGAAAATTGAATAGCATTAATATCCAGGTCTTGAACGTATACAATTACTTAGCATCATATTTATTTACAAATCCTAGAACCCCCTTCATAGGCTACTTTACTTTTTTATAACTTCTTAGTGCTGAAAATCTGTTTGTTTTCGGTCATGATGAGTTACTCTAATGGAATTATAATTACACATTCATGAACCTTTTCCTTCTCCAATAGCGACATCAATTGACAATTCAAGTGTATTAACAAGCGATATATAATCGGAAATATTCTAATATCCGACACTTGTTAAACCTAACTGACTCTATGCGGAATGATATAACACTGCTTGCTAGTAAGTTACTTCATAATGTCGTGATTTACGGACATACCCTACTCCATTACAAATTTACTGTAATATCAACAGAAAATAGGACTGTAAACAATGCTAAGCATAAAAGAACTTGTTTTCAATAGTGCATTAAGGACAGAAATGTCAATTGCAATTGGCTCTGCTTTCGCTCATCTGTTCTCAAACACATTAACGGACGTTAATTGTGATTGCATTGCCTGATTTTGCATTTCAGTGGCGTTAAACATTTCAACATGTGGATAAACACACATCCATATAGCATAAAGTAGGTTGTTCCATGCCTCATCCCACTTCTATGTTTACCCCTTTCTCGCTTACGAAATGTCTGTTGGTTTTGTCCCATATCAATACGTTACGTCAGTGTAATTACAATGCATACACAATTCTACACATTTAGCATTGGATTTGGAATTGGTTTGACATCATCTCCTGGTGAAGGTGAACTCAGGTCTGAGATAGTTTTATATGTTTGTACTCCGTGCTTTCGAGCTTTTAATAAACCCGGAGATTTTGAGATCTGTACATATATTCATGTCTATTTGTAGTCGTGCATTATTCGTATAACTATTACAGTATTGTATTCGGCATTGTGTATTGTCTGATATGCATTTCGTACAGGACGTTTTCTGTACTGGCTGTATTCAGGCTACTGACTGTCATTTTACTGAATTTTCTCTTATTTTATGTTTGTTATTATAGCTGCGGTCTTGTTATAATTCGAAACCGTATGGGTACTAGTTAGCAAGCTGATCACAATATGATGCTCTTATGAACATGTAAGCCTTCAGGATCAATGTTCGAAATGAATTTTACATTTTCTAAACTACGGACTTCTTAATTTTGTTACTGGGCCCTAATTCTACGTTTTTTGCTTACTGGCATTAAAGTACATTTACATCAAATCAATCCCAGGGTTCGAATTAGTTAGTGGACAAGCTTTGTGGTTGCGTGCTATCTGGACTTTTCTAACTCCCTAGAGTGCTTATACAGTTTGAGGTAATAACATTGCAGTCTGTCTCTCTTATTCATCCGATTCAACAACACCGAAAACACCACAGCTGAACAACAGGTAAGCAAAACCACCTGACGTTGACAGTGTTAGATTTACATGCAAGCTAAATAAGGCACAGCTTAGAATCCCTCCACATGTTTATGTCTGGTCACCAGACGACAGGACAGAAATATTACATAAAGCTACATAATAAACACCTTGGAAATATGGAAAAGTTCAAATATATGAGAACAATCTTAACCAATCGGAATTGCAATCGCGAAGAATTTAAGAACAAATTAAATTTTGTTCGTGCTTGCTTCCATGCAGTTTAGAATCTTTTTTCTTCCTATGTAGCATTTGAGGTTTTCACGGCGGAGAGTCTGGAGATGGCTGTCTTCTGGGTTGTTGTGCCGTGTAGTCTGGTAGAAGTTTACCGACGTTTCAGAGGTTCTTGCTGCCTCCGTCACCAGGGCGACTGATTCTGACACCAGTCCCCGCTGGTTAGGATCAGGCTTATAACTTCTGGGCTTTCCACTCGCACGGCTCACTCATTTCCCTGATGGTGGAGGCAGCGAGGACCTCTAAAACGTCGGTAAACTTCTATCATACTACACTGCGCAACAACCAAGAAAACGGCCATCTTCATTCTTCCTGTCTGCCATCTAGAATCGTTAATGTTAAAATAAACAGACTGTAATTTTACCTCTTGTTTTGGGTGGATGTGAAACCTGATCTCCCACGTTTAATGAAGAACACAAATTGAGAGTGTGTGAGAACGGGGTACTTATATGAATATTTGTGCATAAGAAGAATTATATGACAGGAGGTTTGAGGTAGTTGTATTCTTCACCAAATGTTATTAGGATGATAAAATCAAGGCGATGGACAGGGCATATCGCGTGCGTACACAATTTTTGATTGAAATTATTAAGATAAATTGCCACTCGGACGACGTCGATGGGAGGACAATATTAAAGTTAATCGTGGGGGGGGGATGTTGAATGGATTTATGTGGTTCCGGACAGGGACCCTTGGCCGGATCTTGTGACACAGTAATGTATCTTTGGGTGCCATAAGATGCGGGGAATGACTAGCTGAATGTACTTTTTCTTCTGAAGTTAATTAGGTCCTCGCAATTTTAGGGGCCTTCAAATACAGATCCACTCCTGTGTTGTTTTGCGAATACAAAAGTGACTGACACTCGGTTGGAATTTTTATTACATTAGGTCCGTAGTGTGAAAAACAAACTGAACACTAAAGTTAGGGATTTTTTTCGGAATTAGAAATCCAACCAAAGAATACAGGCCTAGCGCGACTTATTTTCATACCAACTGACTGTCTTCATGGAGCAGAGTTTTCTTGGAGAGCAGCTCACCTGTTAAAATTCGCCTTCCACGAGACCTAAAGTTTCTACTACTGAGCTCTATCTTGAACAAGATGGCTACAGTCTGCGCCTTCTACTCGTACTTATCTACATTCGGTTTTAATGTTATCCCTTCATATAACTTACGCGTACGTCTCTCAAATGGTTTTATCCCTTCACAGTTTCCGATTAGTCTGTTTATTTTTGTCTTTCCCCTGTCCTGCCCACTTCATACTGCCTGTTTTAGTAATATTTGGTGAAGACAAAATTTTGGGGATCCTCATTAGGTGGTTTTTTTCATTCCACTTCACTGACTTAGGTTCAGACATTAGTATCCTGATCTCGAACACCCTGAATTTGTTATTCCGATTGTGTGAGAGGATAGTTTTCTCAATTCTTTTAGATACTCTCTCTCTCTCTCTCTCTCTCTCTCTCTCTCTCAGCTTATAGTCCGATAATCTGCACGTGCGTTTGAAGCAGACTATAGAATACGTTGTAGGATATGTATTTTTTGTAACTTTAGCTTTTAAATGCGTACGATCTTCGTATGTTTCTCAGTTTATGGCACTACACGTCATGTATTTTCAGATACAGTTTTATTATTCTTGTTTGAATGCGTATCGTAATACAGCGTTTTCACTCAGTATTACACTCATTTCCATCGTCCAATTTCTACAAGTCATATTACTTTGTGCTCTAAGCGGGTTGTGTGATATTCAGGAGTCAAATTTTAGTGACTGTACGTTGTTTCATTTGACTGCAGTCAGTGTTTCTTATCCAATCCGCAAATCTTATAGAGTAAATTTTATTAAGCGGATTTCATTCCAGAGAAGGGACAGAATGTATTTGCAGACTTACGATCGCAGCGGTCCCGCCAAATGCTGATCTCTTTGTTAGAAGAGTTAAGTCTGAACAGAATTTATGTTAGAAATTCTAATTTCATGAAGTGACTGTTTCCTTAAATTTAGAATACGCTTATTTGGAACGGGCTGGTGAGGGAACACAAACTGACATCATTTGACCCTGTGTTTTGTGGCAAACTGAAGAGGGAAAAGTTTGAAATTGTAGACGATGTAGTGTAGACCCTGTCTTTTTAGTCAAGTTTCTTCTTTGCATCTTTTTTACATATATCATGGAATTGCTGTCTACACTATCCGTGCGTTGGCCTGAATTTTTATTTCTTTTTTTCTTCTGGCTTCTTCCTAGCCTTTCCTTTGAAACATGTCTCTTATATTTATTCTTCTTTACTTCCCCTTTCGTATTTCCATTTATCTTCATAACATCTAAGCGGAGTTGGCTACTTGGATACTTACACTTCCATTTATATTCTGGGTTCCTTTCCTTAGTTATATTTTGCGTGGTTTTCGTTTTTTCTTACTTTTTCCTTATGTCCTTTTCTAATTTGTTACATTTGCATACCTGCAACTCTAAAGTTACATGCGCTGATGAACTACGTAAAGATATGCCGAATTATCAAAAGGATGTGTGCACAGCGTGCCGTGGTCCAGGTATCACGGAGTTTTCCTCCGGAGCTTCCCCGGTTTCTCCGTGGCATCCCAACAATTACTCCATTTTCATCATCATTTGAAACAGAAGAAGGCAATGGCAAACCATTTCTGGATCATTTGCCGAGGAAACACATGAACAGGTCCCTATCAGAGGGAACTTGTTCATAATGTCACCAGGGGTCGGCTCCGACCCGATGGTACAAATAAAATTAGATACGTTTTTACAAATACCCAATTTTCAGGTGTAAAATGGTTTAGTTTATTGAAATGTCTTAACAGTGATAAAGTTAATTACGCTCCTTATTTAGGCCTGTCGTGAAAACTGCTTGGTGTATGTACCGCTCAGGCAACTGATGATCACTGTATAGAATATCTCTTTCCCAAGAACAGCAGCATGTCACATTTTCAGAGGATTTTTAAACTAACACCGTTACTAAATTTTAAGAGAGTTTTCGTGACCTTTACTTTGCAGCAACTTACATCTACTTATAATTTTGTACAGTTCCTCTCTCCTGATCCTTTCATAAGACTTTTTAAGTCCATAAATATCACATGATTTTCAATTACTTCTGTAACATTTCCTGCCTCACACATTTTGATCAGTGATTTCCGTAAGTTAGCATAAACGGTCATTTATGCATCACTAAAATTTGTATGGAATTTCTTTTCATGTCATGAATTCTGTGATTTAGATGTTGCCTCATACACGTAAAGGATTTTAGTTTTTTTAGGAACTGAGTTGTTGCTTATATGTAGGATCTACTTTGATGAATCCTAGTTACCATCTATTTATCTTCTTCCTTTGATTTGGACCTTATAGTTTATAATGTGTCAAGCTATGTTTTATACTGCCTTAAATTCCAACTTCTTAGGACTTACCAATTGAGGATAATTAAACGAATTATTTTGCAATTTGCCTAAAGTCATAAAATCTAATCGTCTCGAAGTTGTGCGTTTCAGCAGCTAAGAAAGCTTTGGAAGTGAATATAGGTCTTCTGAATGTCGTCGTAAATTAATTATTCATATTTGTGACTTTTCACGGCGATGTCAGCAACTCAAACGAAGGCGGCGATTGATATATTGACTAATGAATAATTAGTTGCAAAGGATAGAAAAGAAACGATCGTGACCTCTTTAAGGTACTTAAACCATCCCCTCATTTGCCTGTTGGGTTAGAAGAGGACCACGAAAACCGGTTCGAGATTTGAACCCTGAACCTTCCGAATAACGAAAGGAGTCCTGGAAATAACGGATGGAAGTGACGAAATAGGCCTACCGTACTTTGTTGATTGCTATCTGCTTAATTGCTAAGGGGACAATAATTTTAACGGGTTAATAATACGCCGTGAGTCATGTGCCTTCCACGTACGTTATTCTTAGATGAAGAAGCTCTTACACACTCAGCAGCTATGCAAGGCGGAAAGTAACGGCCAGACAGAAGCAGGGTAGAGACAGAGAGAGCTTGAAGAGGTTTGTACTAAGTCTTCATGAAATTCAAAATAGCACTTCCAAATAAATTTCTATGCATACAATCTACTGAATTGTTTTTTTTTTTTACTTAGTTTCGCTTGCCCTATTGGCTTCACTTCAATATTTAAATTCTCGGCTGTAGTGCGTTCACCGATTCTAGAAGGGTGAGATAATGCGACCGTCAGTCACCCAGAAGGCATGTTTTAACTGACGTCAATATGTTTGAATTGCGCGTGTTTTGGATACGCTTTTGGTGAACGATAAGTAACATTTTACATTCCCATAGATTGGCAGCAGTAATTTTGTTTAAAGTATGATCTGACGTGTGAGTATAATTTCAGTTAAAGTTCACACTTTTATTAGATTGTGAATAAATTAGTTCCTTGAGTTAGCATTAGTGCTAGCTTATTCACTAGTTCCAGAATTTACATGAAATTTACTCTATCAACTAAGTGTAACATGCTTTCATGTATCAGTCTTTGTTATGGAAGGGCTCTGTAGGCTCCCTTGGTGTTAGTTTCTGCTTGTTTGTAAACATATTCTTCTGCCTATAGAAAATGTGCTCTGTGCTTGGTCCGACTTCAGTCCAAATTTCGTGAGGCTTTGGAATTGTCATTCGTTTCCTTTAGATTAATATTGGTTTTAAGTACCAACTAAATGTAGTTTATTTAATGAACTACAGCTTATGGCCTCACATTACGAGGAGCCTAATTTTTTTATTTTATTTTATTACAGTGTTTTAAAACCCTAAATTCTTCTCCTGTATAATGGAATAGGCCTAAGAGTGTAATTGCAGTGCTTAATTTTCAGTTACTGCTAGTTCAGTCATTAGTTTTGCACTAGAACTTTTTCAGTGACCAGCATATGCTATGTGGTATGATTTTCCTTTAATCATTTTTACATGTAGTGCCATTCCATGTGAGCATGAGAAATGATTTGAAATTAAACGCAAGAAAACCTCAGATATTTATGACTCGTACTTCTGTGTGGCATTAAGCACATTGCTCCATGTAATGTAATTTGAGCAGCCAAGGCGGAAGAAATACAAATGTAGTCGAACACTTTTTCTTGGTTCTTAACTAGTTAATTATATTTCCGCGTAGATAATACATTCAGCGGGACCTTTTCTTACCCTTTAAATGTGTTACGAGGATTAAATTAAATATTTATTTCAGTGTGTCCACTGTGTTAGTGCGTTAATACTCCAAAACAATAATTTCAGAATATGGTGACTGACATTTATGAAACGTTATGTAAATATCTTTCATTGCCTCTTGTAGACACAATTATTCATGGAGATTAAAATTTGTTCTTGTTTTTCTTTGTTGCAGGTAAGGACATTGACGATACAGAGAATTGTTGCTGATCACCTTTGAAGGTACAATTTTTTTCAGTGTTTAGTTTCACTGTTTTTATAAAGCTGTATTTTACCAACACCTTTGAAAAGTGGTATGTGCTGCACTACAGTCTATTTTAATGGCTGAAATTATCCGATAAACCATAACGCGATACCATTTTAATAAGTTATTTCAAATAAGAAAGGAATTTAGACGCCGTGTAGTTTCAACTCTTAAAGAGACATTGGTATCTATAGGTTACACTCCACCAATATTAGCATCCAGTAATTCATCATTATGCCCACAGAATTTTTTTATGGATTCTGTATGATTCTTGGAATAAACGAGGATTATTTCCCGAAAACGCATTAGCTAACAGATCTTCGGAATAGAACAGGTTCGTCCTTCAAATCAAATTCCATTCTCAGCAAGAAGCAATAATTGCAAAATATTTTTTAGTTCCCCTTGAGATATCTAGACTTTTAGCAGAACCAGAGACAGTTATATGTTTGCATAAGACAAAACTGACTAGTTGCTTTAAGAAAATGGCGCATACAGTAATATTCTGTGTAATGATACAGTGAACCTGAACTTAAATAAGCATAAAGTGCCTGGAGAATGTACATGAGGGTGTTAAGTGTATTCATTTCACCAGCTGTAATGAAGGTGATCATATTAAGAAGCATGAGGTCGACAGGACAGAACTTAGACGAAAAACCTAAAATTATGATAATCTATTGGCCGAGGATGATAATAAAAGGTATCTTCAAGAAATAGGGTTTTAGTTTGCAGACTGGACTCAAGTGACCCAGGGTAGATTTTATTAGTTGACTGTTGTGACCAAACTTTGGGTTTCATAACAAGCGGAGAATTTCTTGATGATTTATGTGCATTCACCAGCTACAAAAAGAAGTCTGGGCCATGACATTTTTCGTGTTATTATTTCTGTTACATATTGCTTACGGATATTTATTAGAATTACTTATAAATAGACTTCATTTTAACTTGCCTTTGTCCATACTCTGTAGGCGTAAAGTTTGATTATGTTTCTTTTTTTTTAGTGATATTTCTTAATCTGTTATCATAATATGTAGATTTTATACTATTGTTTGTAGCTTGTCCTCTTGTTCTAGTGCTTATCTGTAATTGACTTTGTTCTTTGTAGCAAGAGTGTCAGGTTCCAAGAAGGGGTGAACGCTGTCCCAGTAGTGGCTGGTATCACACACACAAGCTTAAAATTAGGTTATGTTGTCCTACGTCAGCTACTATTACGTAGTCAGTATTTATCGGGTTTTAAGTCTGTAATTTATTCCCTTGGTTTACATATGCCCACTGTACTTTTATTTCTTCGGGAAATTTGCAGTTCTATTGTGCATACCTCTTGTTTTAATTCACTTAGGAACTCCACTCTGTATCCTTCCCCTTATAATTTTTCTGCTGCATTTTTTAGGAAATATTTTTTTCGTCTCCACTTCCGCACTTTCCTTTACTGGCCCCCACTCATATTCTTATTTCTCGCTTCATTACAGTCCCTCCATTCTTCCTGACACCATCCCAGATAACTTCTCTTACTCCCTCCATCCGAGGAATTTCTTTTCCTCACACACCCCTGCATCCCAAATATCCATCCAGCTAGTTTGAAGTTCCATTCGGTTTAGGGAGTGTAAGGTTCTGAGGAGCTTCATATCTGCCATCTCTCTCTTTGTGCCTGTGCCTTCTTCTTCCCCCCCCAAGCCTCTATTCTTTTCTATGGCTGCCTTTGGTGAGGTTTCAGCCATCGCTCTTCTTAGCGCCGAGTGGGAAGCACCAACACCCTTTTCCAGCTCCGACACTATCGAACGGAAATCGGAGGCGACGTTTTGGACCGACCAACGTCAATGCAGCGTAAACGAAGATGGAGGTTTAAGAAAGAGAAAGCGAAAAACCATGAAAAGTTTTTGAAACGATCAAGAGTAAAAAGGGTCAATATGACTGTCATGTGGGATATTGCGCGGTTTAGTCTTGACAGAAACTGACCGATGTTTCGGAGATGCTTACTGCCCCCATTATCATGGCATGGTCCCAGAGGACATTCGTCTTCATACTTACCTCCGCGAGAACCTGAAATCTCTCGAAGAGAATAGGTGTTTATGACGATATTATGAAATAGGATGTTGGGAAACTCGGGTCTTGGTTTGAAAGCCCCGTACGATCGTGATGAATTTGAAACCGTGCAATTAACATGAATCTTGCTGAATACTACTCTGCATATGATCAATGAACAATCACCTTGTGATCTGAGTAGAGTTTTGTATCGTCTAATGAGATTGAATTCGTAAATGCTGTTCTTAAACGTTCTTAATTTGTGGTATTCCTTCGGGTTACAGAACAAGTTTCAAATTAATATATATCAGCAGTTAAATTTCAACTTTCTTTTGTATTTCAATGTTTAGGTTAGAATATTGAATAATGTCGGTAATGAAACATGCGTCTCTTCTTAATCAGGCTCTCAGTTGTTTAAAGCAGTGGTATTCAACCTGGGGTACGCGAAGACATCTTAGGGGGTACGTGAAATTTAAAAAAAAATATATTATTTTATGATAAACATTGAATAATCGGTAATGTAATTTATTTAATTTATTTTAGATGTAGATTATATACTATGTATAACTTGAATTATACACCAACAACGTTTGGGGTACAAAGTTGAAGGGAAATAAAATCTGGGGGGGTACACGAACAAAAATGGTTGAATACCACTGGTTAAAGTATATGATAATGCTCAACCACTGTGAAAACTGTTTTACATGGACACATAATTTTTAGTGTTTATGGTTATATAGCTTTAAAGTCTTCTTTGCCGAAGTGACACTAATAAACTTGAAGCTGTGTCTGTAAACCACTTACACCGTCCTTGTGGGCTTCAAGTACCAGCATAGTGATTGCGAACTTTAACTGCGTAGAACGGCGTGATATGGAATCGACTTTATGCATAAAGTTATGGAAATTCCGCCATAAACATAACTGTAACCTCCTTCTTTATTTACCGTTAAAGAACGGGCCAAATTCAAGACAGTGGCAGACATATATTTGAGTGTTGTGAATTCCATTTGATAAGTCAGTACATTGATGCTGTTTTTTCGCAAATTTTTAGTTATTAGTTGCCCAAAGTCTCAATTAGAAACCCACGTTCTCACCCCATCTTAGAAGTTTCATTATGATTCCTACAGTCATCTTATTCGTGTTGTTTACACCAAAACGAATGTTCACAAATGTTTAGTGAGAGGATTAGGCACGGAAGCGAGTTTTCTGTGTTTAGTTCATGGACCAATGTTTAGTTGCTCTGTCGTGTAATCAAGCACTTGAGTACCTACTGGTTTCAAATAAATAATAATGAATCGATCTAGTAACTTGTCTAAGGATTAAAACCTTGCGAACAATGTTTAAAGGAGAGCAAACAGAGTGGATGTTTATTTATTAATAATTTAATACTTTTGCGTGGATTGGTGAAAATTCTTTCATACATTCTAACCTTGACAATATTTGATGTCAGAGAACAAGGAACAATAAGAATCATAAATGCATTGTGTTTAGCTACCTTGCGGGCAGGAGACAAAGGTCAGTATATCATCCGTCCGTCAGAAGTATTGCAATGAAAGTTTCGCCAGCGTTGAGGTGGTCAGATACACAGCAGGATACCAGCGCAAAAAGCATTATGCAGGTGCAAGGCTCTTTAATTAGCGACGCTCAACAATACATCTTAGGTGGTTTCGTATGTTAATTAGTAACTGTAAAACTGAAGATACATGAACGCCGTGGCGTGGTGTAACTTGATACGTATTAAACAATAACCGTTTTAAATAATGGCAAACGTGTTGACTTAATATACAGGCATGTCTAATGAACTTCCTTCACTTAATTAGAGGGATGAATATTTCATTCTTCGAATGTAAACCATGCGACCATTTAATCTGCGAAATATTCATAATCGAATAACAAAGTTTGCAGGTGTCTATAAAAACAGATAGGTCATATCAGTGCAAAATCCCTTTGGAAATAAGACCAAATAGTTGCTAAGTAGGTTCCGAAAGACATAATAATTTACTTTACAAGGAAAGAGATCAAGGTCGCATATTTCGTCCATGAATAATATTTAATAACAATCAAAGAATTACGGGATTACAATTCCTTAAATTCAATAAAAGCATTGAAACCACTCTTTTACAAATTCGGATAGTCGTACTGCCTCCATATTTCCTTATGACGAAGGCAGCATTGACGAAAAGGCCTAGATAGAATCGGGCGGCAAATGCGATCTGTCACTGAAAGGTGCTGTCTCTGCGCGGCGCTGTACGGCAATCCATTCCATGCAAAGTCGTCGTTGCAAAAACACAAAAAATCCTATTAAATTAACATTTTTCTACTATAGGCCTAAATATTTAATTATGCCTACATGACTGATGGAGTTTGTTGTTAACTACTAAGAAACAAATTCACAGACACAGTGTATTTAAGTATTAAGATTTTGCTTTAAATTACATAACCTTCAAGGCCCAAATGTTCAAATAGATTCCTGTATGGATGTGTTAACAAATATCTGTCATGAAATGCAAATTTATTAATACTATTAGTTGTATATATTTATTTAACCATTTGATCTTTATAATGCAATAATATTTTTTATTAAAATTCGTGTTTGAAATGGTTTAAGATACTAATCTTAAGCTTGTGCCTGATTTCAGTGCCTTGATTTAGGCATGTAGGTATTTATTTAGATAATTAATAGTTTCGATAGTCACAACTTTATAAATATATGCAAGATTAAGGTGTTTTACCCCATCAATCAGAATGTCTTTAGATATGCAGCAGGTTTCTTGTTTAAGAATATTTATATTAATTATAACTTCATGCAAGTTTCTGTTGTATTGTTGGCCAGTGACGTATCGTAAGGGCAACGTATTACATAATTTGAAAGTGATTATTCTGAGGAAATTAGATCTATTTGAATGCAGCGTAACGAATGTTTCTTTCGAACTTAGCTCCTAGCTATATTTTGTGAAGTTGTTAAATGCACTGAATTTTAGTTTCTTTTTGGTGTCGAGTGCTCCCTTAGACAGTCTTTGTTATTTAACTGGTGGATAATTTTTAGGCATGGTATAGTAATTCTCATGTTTGGACCTGCAGCTAACCTGTATATTATGTATGAATGTTTGCTGGTACAATAGAGGGGTTACATGTGTGTGTATAGGGAATTTTGTGCGGTGGATAGCAATAGAACTCTGTTATCAGCAACATAACCTATAGAGAGCCACACAGGTTGCACTGCAGAGTAATCGCATCATACATCACCCTACCACCCCTTAGTTTTTCTGCTACCTCTCCCTCAACCATCCACCCCATAATCCAATGTTAACTCGGGCGTGGTATTACCCTCTGTGTGTATCCCGAACGAGTGTAATGTTGTATAGAAAACCTGGAGTGAGGGGAGTTTCTGTGTGTGGGTGGTAGGACTGGAAAATGGAGAAGGTTATGAGAGGGGTTAAAAAGGGAGAGAGGTGTTCAGTACGAATTCGTTCGTATAATAATCCCTCATACTTCTCACTTCCTCCCATTGCTGTAATTTTGAGAACATTAATTTGGCGACCTTTAACTCTACCCTCTTGTTACCCTCTGCCATGTCCTCTTTACCCTCTACTTTAACCTCTCATAGCCTCAACTGGTTTTTCTGTAGGGGAATTCCCCTTTTCCAATCACCGGTGTCTTTAAGCGTCGTCTTTACGCAATGTCTTCTCACTTCACTCTTGTATGGAGCACCGACAAATTATATCAGACGATGAATCTACAGATGCAGAGACCAAAAGTAGCTAACGATTAATGATTAC
>NW_019060513.1:102738-123802 GCF_000696155.1 Zootermopsis nevadensis | reverse complement strand
AAGGTGTCGGGTTCAAACCTGTGTCAGGAGACCGGTTATTATTTGTGAGTGTATTCGCTATTTTCCTCAATCCCTCCAGACAAATGACAGAAGAGTACCTTCAGTTGGACCAGGACCGCTTCCTTCGATATTCTTTTCAATTCACTGTTTACCCTCAATCCCTCCAGACAAATGACAGAACAGTACCTTCAATTGGACCAAGACCGCTTTCTTCGACATTCTTTTCAATTCACTGTTTAGTAATCGTAATATTATTTGACTCTGCTCAGTCTGAGCTACTGACAGCGTCGTTAAATACACCACGAATGAATACTAGATAAGCTGCTTAATAATTTACGTTGATATTGACGTACCGTCGAAGTTGACAGGAATGAGCCATTTTCTGTTCAACAATAAAACAATTTATTGCAGAATTATCTTTGCAAATTGCATTGAAAGTACAAAATGTATCAAGCAAATGTGAAAATGCCTTCACATCTACCAAAGCCAGATTCCTCTCGTTTGCACTTTCTGCTGCCTTAGTCACCACTGTCGGAAATTAAAGCCAATTATTTCGCGTCGCAGAAATGGTGCACTAGTAGAATGAAGCGTGGAAGGCATTGGCTATTACATGAAGAATACATGGACTTTAATGTACACGTCAGATAAACAGTGAGACGTTGTCAGTCCTGAAGTTGTCACGGCGGTGAAAATGTCTATATTCGTCTTCTGGGTTGTAACGCCGCATAGGAAGATGTCAGATTTTCAGAGAAACAGAGCAAAATTTAGCGGGATGTCTAACTAGTAAATTACGGGGTTTCTGAAATACTAGCTGCAATTCATTATTCGGCTCCCACACTCGTGCTTGTCTCTCGTATTTGTATTTAGCCGACTATAGCCAAATCACGTGGCCGTTTATCTAAAACAAAACGAGTTTGTGGTACTTGAAGGATATGCAAGATGGATGAATTTATTATAATCTTTCAGAACCGCCTCTTAATCTTCGCTAAACAGTTCACATAGTTCATTCGACAATTACGACATCGGTAAAGAGAATAACACTTGCCCATTTATTTCAAGATAAGGTAGCGCCTCAACGGTGTGCCTTTCAGACTGTCACAGGAAGGAATAAAACTTTCCTTCCCCCCCAACTTCTTGCTGTGTACCTGAGTTGAAGAACTGCATGTGCAACTCTGGTTCCGTTTCGACTCTGAAGTCCCGCACGCACTTTCTGCTTCCGGTACAACTCAGACGACGTACTAATATGGAGTGCAGAAACGCTCAATTTTATGTGCATGTGGTGATACGTAATTTCTGATATCTGTTCCTTTTGGACCCTTCCAAATTGTATTACTCTCTACTAGATTTAATTCCATAATGGATGAAATTTAAGATTTGTAACTCTCTACTAGATTTAATTCCATAATGAATGAAATTAAGATTTGTGACGCTGGAACAATTGATATTCTGTACATTTACGATATCGGCCTCAGAATCCACAGAAAGAAGTATTGGGGGTTTGAGCTGGAATGAGGATTTTAAACTACACTTTGAAGTAAGTGTAATTCATATGTATGATATTTACCAAGAAACCTTCACATGGGGTATGTAAAACGTCTTATGCCCTTAGCTTTCGAAAACATTACGTCTAGCTAGTCTACACACAGCCACGAACAGCTCAGTTGAAAGTGGAGCGAGCAACTTGAGAGTGTGGTGTGGGTTTGCGGGATGAACTGCGAAATGAGATCAAGGAAGTATCATTTCCCTTTGCTTGCCGCAAAGGGATTTGAAGTAGAAATCCGACACCACAACCTTCTGTGTGCTTCCATCCCCCTTCCTCTTGGTTGCAGATTTTTCTCTTTTTGGTGGTGCTTGTGTGAAAGCCAGGGATTTTGTGTGTTGCACAGTGAGCTGAATCTCCGGGGACTAAAGTGTATGCAGAAAGTCGCTTATATATACCACGTACAGTTGTGGTTGCATTAAGACATTTTTAAGGGGTTTAGGGTTGATGTTTGGCTTTGGGTGAAAGTTCTTTTCCCTTTAAGTGAGGACAATTTACAAAATTGAAGATTGCGTACATTCGCTTCTGCTGAAACTTTATGCCCTAACTCTACTCACAATATTTTCTTATGATACAATATCATATGTAAATCTTTCGTAGTTTCAAGTATGAGGATGCCAAGTTTTTAAAATAGTGTCTAAATATAATTAGTTTGTGCCATTTTTAACAACTTGTGCCCAATGCAGTTATCTGACTTTAGATTGACCTGCTCGTGAATGAGGATTTTTAAACGACATAAATATCGAACAAATGCAAAATAATTCGAAACAACCTGCTCGTGAATGAGGATTTTTAAACGACGTAAATATCGAACAAATGCAAAAGAATTCGAAACAACAACTGAATCGAATTCTGCAGTAGCCTACTGGTTAAACATAATTTATTGTCTAACTATAAATATATATGTCTATATGAATATCCTACTGTCTTTTTTGTGTAAGCTTATCCACATTTTCCAACTCACAGTGTTCCATAGATACAGGAATCTTTATTATTAATTCATACGTAAATGTGCATGATGCACGATATGTCTGCAATTTAACATAGCGTACTAACTGCATTAAATACCGTAACGAGACCACACAATAACTGCCGTCCTTATACTTATGAGAATATTTTCATGCAATATTGCTTGCATGCTGTAAATCTCAGTCCTGGATAAATCGTAAAAGAGATGTCATAAATAAGCAACTTACTTAGACACGCAGAAACGATTTGACATCTTGAATAGGAGAGAGAATGAAGAACTACTTGTGGATATTTTTGTTCGTGTGGAAGTTTAACTCTTTGCTTTCTTTTGCATCTAATTGCAGTTTTCAACGCATATGCAGTGATTTTTTGTTTGTTTGTCTGGAGAAACTGTCTTAAAGCATGTTTCTGCTAGAAAGATTCGAAGTATGGAATCGCCACAAAGAGACACCTAAATTTAGTTATTTAAAAAAAGACAAATGCAAATGTTATTTTAAGCCGACCGTAAGTCGTATTTTACATTGTTTCTATATAAAATCAAGAGTTCTTAATCATTTATTATAAACTGATTAGAAAAATCAGTTGTATTTAAGTAAAATTAAAAGTTACTGGCGAAAAATCAGTTGTATTTAAGTAAAATTGAAAGTTACTGATTTATAATTAGACTATGGACTATGTATAGTATGGTAAGAAGTTGTATGTCCTTCTGTGATCGATTTTGACATTCGTTTGTTATATTATGCCCGTACCGGTGGGTTTTTGGACGAACATACTGACAGCATTGAAGACATTCTGTTACTAGATGCACAAAGTTTTACTATCTATGCTGATAGTAACATCCCAGCACATCAATAAAAATTCCTCAAGTTAAAATAGACTGGGGTATATATATAGGTCCAGCATGGCTGCCACAGATTCATGTCTATAGTTACATGGTGTGTAGCCGGGTGTATCAGAGGGCTGTATTTGTGGGGGTCACCGGATTGGGGGGTGGGGGATAGTCGGTAGGAGGTACGGTCTCAGTCTCGATTTGTGACGCCCGTATAGGGTATAACATTTTAATAGCTATTATTATATGCAGAGCGTTTAGTGTAAGATGAATCCCTTGAAGGCGTGTAGAATTATCTGCCGCTCTGATGTCTTCTTCATTATCTGACAGTTATTGTAGGCAATGTAGGACTCTGAAACAACGATCTTGCCACTAAACGTCTGATAGTAGTATTCTAGTATTCTCGTATTTGTTATGGGAATACGACGAAGAATTCTTGAAAGCCAATTTCCAAGGAGTTCTTTGAAACTTTGAGATTTGTCTTACATTGAAATATCACTGTCAAATAAGGCGTGAGAACACAGACACCTTGAAAGCGAATACCTGGAAGCTTGTGCCTGTATGTCGTCATCAAATGTAAATATTTTGATAACAGATTGATTCATTTCGGTTATTCCGATTTCTTACTGCAAAGACCACGTTAAGGACGTGCATTACTTAATTTTCTGTAAGTATGCACAATAAATTATTTGGAGTGAAAGTGCACAGAATATCTATAATGACGTCAAAGAATTTTTTTTTTTTGTCTGTATTTATTTACAAGAGACGAACGTTTGCGTCGGGTAGGTTTCAATAATGTCCCTACACTCAGTAGCCACAAAATTGAATGTCACATTCTAGCAACCCGTGTTGCTGTTCTTTCAGAGCATACCTATTCATTTCTTGATTGTCCGAGATTTCTGCAATTTTTATTTGTATCATGCATATGGACCTAAACTATCATTTGTGTAACGTAAAACATTTTCTAACGTCTTCTAATATTTATTTTACGCTTCTTTTACATTCTCATTCTAGTTGCAGGTCTCGCCTCCAGGGATTTTAAAATAATATCAGGTCTCGCTATGCATATATGAGACAAGGTTGTACCTAGTCCTTAATTAAGTGGGGTGTAGCTTCGCGCATTCGCGCTAGATAGAGGTTTCTGGCCAGCTTCATGACCCGGGAGCTCTATCCCGGAGAAAGAATATTTTGCACCCATTAGACTGGAGGTTGGGTGGGCCCCAGAGCCATTGTGGACGCCGAGGCGAAGAGATCACCTCGGCCCCTTTAGGAAATCAAACCACGACCGTCCATCACACAGCTTAACAACTGTAGTATCTGATCCAACTGTAAATTTTGTATCAGAAACGTCACGTAACTGTATTTAGTACCATATAGTAGTAGTAGTAGTAACAGACCTTAAAATTGGCCACGACCGCTTCCTTCCAGATTATATATATTTTATCTTTTTACCTTAGAACCTGCCGTACATGATGGACAGTGTAATACTTGGGACAATGAAATAAAACGATACATGGAGAGTTAGATATAACAATGAGTTATATAAGCAATTTGATGAACCAAGTATGTACAATATTATTCAATTAAAAAGACTAAAATGGGCAGGTCATGGATTGAAAACGCATACCGAAAAGGATTCTGGAAAGCAACTTTATTGGAAAGAGGCCAGTAGGTAGACCAAGGAAACGATGGATTAATGCAGTGGAAATAGACAGCAAGGAGATGCTGAAAGTAAGAAACGGGAAAAGGGAGTCTCAAGACAGGCAAGTCTGGAGGCGTTATTTAAAGAAGGCTAAGGCTCGACTTCGGGCTGTCGCGCCATAGAAGGTGTGTAGTTTAAATGAATTCGGTCGGTTGTAATAAAATCCTTTAATCATAATTCTTTACCAAATAAAAAAAAGAGTTTTCTGCTTCGTGCCTAAAGACCGTTAAACTACGCCGTTAGGGCACAAACGCTTCTCATGTAAATAAGTTGTTTAATTTTTGTAGGGCTTATCAGTATCTTGTTATACGTGTAGTGTGGTATTTAACACACCACTTCCAGAGGCCTATTTTATAATCATCGCTTAATTTAAAACATGAAATTTTCATTAGTACATATTCCAGCCATTCGCATAAAATACAATACAGATATTTTAAACGATGTGCCCTTTAAAATGAATACTGGAAAGTATAGTTCGTAATTAATTGCCACCATGGAGCGGAGTATTCATTGAGATGTTAATAGTTTTCCAGCCAATCCAGAAGTATTTATGGACGCCGAATGTTCGGAAAATCCAGTCGCTGATTACTGTCCTAAGCCATTTGCATATACTCCACAACCTTATCTTGAATATCCATTTTGATATTATCCTCCTGCCTATGCTGTGCAGCAATAAAAAAGGAGTAAAAACTTTTCAGATCGTCCCCAATAACCGTATAAGCTTGTGACATGGAGAGAAGTGTCAATTAGCGCTCAGAGAGATCTTTGCGGGCAGCGTGCTTTCATTACACACCACACTTGTCTTCAGCTCTCAAACTAGCAATATAATTATGAGCAATTCTGCTTTCATTACACACCACACTTGTCTTCGGCTCTCAAACTAGCAGTATAATTATGAGCAATTCCTGTAGTTTATAAGATTATTTTTGCTATGGCTTACTCTATTACACCAAACAGATTAATAAAAACGCGTCTAACAAAACTGATTCGTGTAAACCGGTTTCTTCTTTTATTAGTTATGGTGCTCTTTTTATGTTTCGCGCGTGATTTTATGTGTGTAGAATGAATTAAATGTGGGCCTATCAGTGTAAGAATATGTTCTATAAATACGCATGTGGGAAATATTCTTTTACTTTGTTTGTGTATTGTTCGCCCCACAATGTCTGAGAGATGAAGGCAGTTGCTTGAAGAGTGAGGGTTGGTCACATACAACAAATGTTTACAACCCTGAATATAAGAATTACACAAACATTTTCGGCTTAAGGTATTTTATATAAACGACTACCAAGTTACGAAGTCTATCCTTCTTGTTTATTAATAAAATCCAATTATATAAATTATATTTACCATGAGCAAATATTTTAATATATCCGCTCAGAGTGGTGAAGCATGGCATTTGTTGGAACAGTCGGCGCTTTTATTTTACCACTGTGTCTGGTAATATTAATTTTGCTATCTCTTACTCCAGTGCATATTTTATATATCAGAGACAACGACTAAACATTAATTTATACAACTAAATTTGTTTATAGTTTCTTTTAATTGTGTATTTATGACAGCTGAATTTCGTTCTTATTTCAATCAATATTTGTTTTTACAATTACTAACGTGGAGGAATTTATTGTTGTTTGTTTACTCCAAGACTATTCTTAAATATTGTGCGATGGGTCGATCCCCTGTTAAAAACCACTAGCGTATGTCCATCAAATTAGCGAAACTACGAACCTTATTTACAACTAGAAAGATTTTCATAGGATTGGCTGGGGAATCAAGTACAGTGTTAGATATGCGGATACCATAGCATTATTTAAATAGAACTAGTGTCACGTTCAATATAGTCTGCAAATTTATTTCTTCACGAAATATAAAATTTTAAATGGAGTACAAAGAAATATGACTAAGGATTGATCGTCTGACGTTATTTAGAATCATGTGTCATGGAGTGCGAGAAATAAAACAGGGTCTGGTTTTCACAGTTATGTGCCAGAACATTTCGCAAGTTACAAATTTTATCATAAAAAGCTATTCTAATTGTCATTCCGTATAAAGCAAAAACCGTAGAACGCCGTAAAGCTCAACATGTAATTTATGTCGTATCTGAGACTGTTTGTTACGTTCATTGTTTTAATTTATCATGTGAATTTAAGTATAGCGTTTGTCGCTAAAGGACGTGTAGGTCTATTTTTTTACACTCGTGTTTAAAATGGACATCACTTAAGCTTGAAAGAAACTTCATATTCTTTGCTTTGAAGCACGAAAAGAGGATGAAAATGTTTTAAAAGGGACGGCTTAGTGGCGTGTACATAGTATGGATTATAACAAACTGTTAGTGGATGTGGAGACTTGGAAGCGAAATGGCAGTAGCTTGCCTCTTGCTTCTTCCTTCAGAAAGAACAGAAGCATCAACTTGGGAGGTCTGTCGAACCCTTTTTAAAAATGCAACATAGTTGTCATGAAACTATTGGACAGCTTCATCTTTTTCTGTGCATGGTTTCAAAACCTGCGTGTGCTGACTCTGATCTTGTCCCCCTTATTTATTCCTTAACTATTATTTTATTTTTATATTGAAAATGAAAATGGTTAGACAACGATACCTTGTTATTATACGTATATTCCTCCCCCTTCCGTCTTTCCATCTCCTCTTGTCTGGTACTTTTAGTTTTCTTCTCGAGGCTTGATCATAGCTTAGCTTCAGATGTCTGTTTTACTTGTCTCTTGGTTTGTTTATATTTTATTTTAAACTGAGGCATGAGGGCGTGGTGATGGCAGCACCGTCTAGAAAATACTGGCTGATGGGTTTTCAGCCTGTAGCGAAGTTTTATCATTGTCTTGCTGAATGCAAGAAGAACTTTACTCGTCCTGACATTCATTTTCGGAAACAGCGAGTTGAAAATGAAGTAAAACATTACGCAATCATTTTCTTGATTCTGCGCATCTGTTCCTTTCACATTTCTCAGTAGTGTTTGTCATTGGGGAAGCTGACAGTAGCGCAGTCGCCTCTGAATTACGCAGCGTGGTTTACTACAATTGTGGTATCATTATTTACACTATTTGAACTGTCTCTTCTGCTGTCACTGCTGGTCCTACTAGAATTCCCAAACGTGTAGTCTGTATAAGGGCCACCTTTTTTCAAAGCTGAAATGAACCTCTGCTCCTGTTTCGTAACTGGTTATCCTGACAGTTTGATAGGATTTTGTATGACGTAAATTTTGATTACCGCCTTCAAAGGTCTATTACATATTTTCTTATTTGTGTACTTATTTTTTCAAAGACGCTGTTAGTAGTTTAGAATGTATAGCGTAAAATGGTATAATGTTTATTTAATTACACAGAACGTGGAAAGAATGCAGCTGCCTAACTTAAAATATTACATCGACATTATCCTTTCAGTGCAGAAATCCTCAGTCACAGTAGCAGGTCCCCGGTCCTTGATTTGAACCCGATATTTCCGGAATACAAATACGAACAGTAGTGCTAACTACTCGACCGCATTGTTCGGTGGTTATTGATCACGCCGCATCATTCACTTAGTTTGATAGGTTTGTTGTTGACCTCATAGGATTGTAGGTTTGGGGATATGAACTGAAAGTCACATATGGCAGACGGCACTATTCTATGAGTGAAAGAAGAAAGAATTATCCTGCCACTTGGAATTAAAGGGAAGAACATTTTCACTCACAAAATGGAAGGCGTTATGCGGTACATAAGCAATAATTTTCTTCTAATGAAATTACAATTTGAGTGATGGGCATTCACAGAGCGTAAGGGTACTGAAAGTGAGGTCAGATGTTGGATGAGGGTTCTTTTGAAGCTCTATAGACCAAAAGTTATAATTGTTACTAGCCTGTGATTGGTCGGTCTAAGGGCGAAGAATCAGGGAGGAGCCAGTGAGTGCGAATTTTGACCCAAAACCCCTAGTAGAATGGGTATCTGAAGTTCCTCTCACAACCGAACGCCATATGTTCTGTTTGGGAACAATAACATTTTGTAAAGCGGAATTTTTCTTTAGCTATTGGATTCAAAGTTTATATATGACAGGTCGAGGAAGTATAAAATATCGGTTTTCAGAATTTATTGCTTGTAACGAAAATGTATACAAATGTTACGACGTTTACATTTGCGCTCTGCCTAGAGCATGTGCTTATGTAGAAGTATGGATAAGAATTGATACGTACAGAATGTGCACAGTTGATCTGTCAAAAGATACAGGCTTCTGGACTCCACACACTTTTATTTTGAAACATATTGCCTACACATTCAGTAATCAATGTCTTCATTTACATTTTCGAGCAAATTTGTGTTTTCACCTTTCGTCTTTCAGAGTATAAATTCTCCTTGTGAGACTTCAAGTTCTCGCGGGAGCGAGAAAGTTTCTAATTAGGAGATTAATAAATTATTTAAATATAACACCCTTATACAATACTTATTTTCGTAGAGCGAAGATTTTGAATTCCAAATTGGTGAAACAATTAATACTCGATCGATTCCTTTACTTCTACCTATTTTTATATTACGATGACTATACCATCAGCAACACCTAGGTTCGTGTACGTTCATCTTCAAAATAGTCTCACGCCAACTCCGGATTGAGAACACGCTGCTGGTCCAGCCAGTAGAATGCAGGGACCTAACGTACCAGTCCGGTCCGACCCTACCTGCTTTCCATTGTCTGCCACATTTCGCGTATCCTACACTCTCCAGCTCAAACCCCGTGATATAACAATGCTGTCACTACAGTGCGATTCTCCATAGGGACAAAACAAAACAATTCTGGCACACATCTGGGATGAGTTGGTTTAAACCTAACCCCACAAACACTATTTCAATAGTTATAACATCCTCACGCCTGGCATTGCCCCCAAATCCCAACCCCCAGCTTTTTTAAAATCTCCTCTGAACCAAACGCCCTTCCTATGCGTTCCCTCGCCCTGTCTTCCGCATACGTACACACACCACACCGCTTCAGTACGCGTTTTTAAATTTCAGAACTCTGTGGATAAAAATCATATATCATGTCTAGTGTTGATTTTTATTATGCCTTTGTACCTGCCAAGAGTAGGTTTCCAAACGTTTCTGACATAGGCCCTGTCGACTACTACCACTCGCAAAAGGAACAGTCCTTTTCCAGCACATGTAAATATATTTATTAGGAGCTCTTTTGTTCCGATGGCACTTTCTATATGATTTGTTTTAATGAAGTTTGATTTTATGTATACGATTTCATTGGCAGCATATGGAGGTAAATTCTTCTGATTAGTAGAGATATATTTATTTATAACATGAAATATGTGAAATACATGTTTCTGTTTTGTTAAATAAGACCCCATGTCATTGGAGTGACAATGCCGACAGACTACAGAGTAAGAATTCCATAATTCAGACAAAATAACTGTAACTCATGACACCGAATTGTTAACATTTAAACTATTGAATCACCCGTTCAGACCCCGCACCGTCCATTTCGTCTTTATTCTTATTTCATGTAGACAGAGACTTTGCAGTAGACTGGCCCATAATCTGGGTTATCTTAAAAATTTTATGGCAGATTACAAGCAACGAGAAACATTTACACTATGCCATTAACTAAAACGCAGGGAAACACGTGACTCTCTTCTTTGGAGTAATGACGATTGGTGTATTAGGTGTGAGGATTTTACGGCGGTGAAAATATCATGTTAGTGTTCTGGGTAGTAACGCCGTGTGTAATTGTAAGTAACTAGGCTTTTCCACGCTGAGAAACATTGATATCTTATAAAAACGATCCACTCAGCATTGATGCCCCGAATATCAACATCTCATGAGTTTACTTTTTCATTACTGGGTCGCAATAATTATTCAGCTAATTCTGTTAAGTTCATTTCATCAGTCGTCTATATGAAGTAAGGGAAACCAGAAAAGTAACAGAGCACGGTTCGCTCCAGTAATAATAAGACTGGTCTCAACACGTGTGCTTTATTAGCTGTATCCTGGCACCAACTTAAAGGGAGGAAACCACAAGTGTTGGGGATCGAACATACAGATGCGACAGAGCTGCCATCTCTTGTTACTGTTTCTGCTAGAACCGGGTTGTTTTCTGCGGCATCCAAAGGCAATGTCTGCTTCACATCATTGACAATCTTGTCCAGCCAGCGCAGTAACGTTGAAGTACGTTCTTTGTCTCGTGTGAATCACTCGTGATACCTGTGCTGATTTTAGGTTAGTTTAGGAGTTGATGCCAGTGAGCAAGGAAGCAGATTGCATGGGTTTGGATCCAGAATGGGGATAACATTTTAATTGTGACTAGACACTCCTTCGGGCTGCCCTTCTTCCCCGCTGTTCTGAGCCTTAAATCTAATAACACGCATTTTGAGTTAATCTTGATGGTTAGGTCCCTGTACATGTTCTTGTGTGTGTTTTTGTCTACAACGTAAGTACCAGTATGACAGGTACTGTACGAAGCATTCATTTTGTGTGTAGCCTACGCTGGATAGGGCATGACGTTTCCTTCTGCTAATAAAAGTGGTAGGTTTACATGTAATATATCAACTGGCAACCGTCAGCTCTCAGCAGTCAACTAACCTGTGTCCAACATAGTCTATTACAAGACGCACCTACTTAAAATTATGGAATAAGCAGGTACTTTTGCTGTATATACTGCTAATTCATGTTCTCCAGAAAACAGCGGATGTTTAAACCAGAACTACCCCCTTTATTAGATATGAATGACATATGTGACTGCAGACAATTATTTTGTGCTTTCCATTTTGACGTTGACTATTTGATGTTAAACTGACTACAACAGCCTTTTGAGAAGCTCATAGCAGGCCACAATCCGGTGGTCGACGCTCGTGGAAACTTTACGTTTCAAAAGAGCCCGCCACCGGTCTCTGTCCTGAACCAGATAAATTCAATCTACCCCCTCCAACTTTGTTACTATTCCATCCATTTTAGTGTTCTCTTACCATGCAAGCATTTCTTATCTCCCAATTGCGGTTACATCCTCCTTGATTTGACCATTCTAATAATATTGGGTAAATAGTATAAATAATGGGTGTCTTCATTGTGAGTTTTTCCCTGCCTCTTGTCACTTTATCTTTCGTAGGTCCTAATATTCTCCTAAGAACCCTCTTGCCAAACACCCTTGGTCTGTTTTATATATGTCAGAAACGAATAGGATATGATATTTTCGTGTTAAAACTGACTCTAAGACATAAAAGTGCGTGTTTTATGATTTACATACCGTACTTTGAAAGAATAATCACATATCAAGCAAAACATTAAATTGACAAGTCATCTTATACAGTACATTGCATGAGGATGTATTTTTTTTCGTAGAAACTGTACTCATTACGTACAGAGTGGCAATCCCGTCAGTCGGTCCGCCGCCCAAGCAGGTACTCCAAAAGGAGGGCTGTGTTGGAAGTGGATTAGAATTCTCTGTCCAATATGGTTTTAAAACTCTCAGTTTCGGGTTGTATAATAGGCTATGCAATTAACAACAATGGCTGTCTGAGGGGCGTGTCTCGGAAGTTGGTCATAAATTAGACCCCAGTGCGGGTTGCCACGTGCTTTTATCCCTCAGTTTCTCAACGTGTTGGTTCGGCGACTCAAAAGATCCGTGAGTGACTTCTTGCCCGTGCCATCGAAACGAATGGCCGGAATGGATTTACGTTAAGACTTTTGAAGGGTGGCGTTAAACTGCAGGATGATTTATGCGTGCTCGAATTCATTTTTCTTGAGTGTAGTATAATTTTAGGGTAACTTTACGTGTGTGAAGACATTAGAGACTCTCATCAACAATACACGTAAATAGACCAACTCAAATATCTGTAACGTGTAACATACAATTCCGAAAACATGGAACGCTGTTTACCAGTTTGTGTATCTTAGATATTATGCAAAAAAAAAAATTACATGTAAGCATTTAATTAGGTAAGATATTTATATTTAATTCATATCTGCATACCGCGTTACCTTCATAAATATAAATACTGTTATGCTTTATAAATATAAATACTGTTATGATGTTAAGCCTATGATGTAAATCTCTAAGTAGCCTATAAAGTTATGAATTTTGAAGCAGATATTGATTGTTTTCGCCGTCCAATGAAGCTTGAAATAAGTACGTAGGTGATACAAGTATCATTAGGTGCCAATGGGTCACCATCTTATGTAACGACGTGCCTTGATACGCGAGCACATAGGAGACCTTGAATTTTGCTCTTACCGTGAGAACCCTTATACATTTCATAGAAAGAAATGGAGTTAAGGGACACTGCTTTACGCTATTTAGAGCAGCAAGTACAAGGATAACTATGGCGGAATTTAGTGCAGTGCAACCCATAATTCATTTCGTGCAATTTTTGCCTCTGGGTACATTGCGATTATGTAGGGACGATTGTGGGCGGTGATCAGGATAAATTGGGTTAAATAGCTGCCGTTCATGTAAACAAATACAGCAATAAAAATAAAAATTCGGAAATGAACGTTTTTTCCCCGTTTCATATTGTTTAATAACGTACAAGCATAAATTTATGTGCTTCCAGCTTAGGTGTTTTGTATCGGGGACTGTATTTTTCAGCTAGTAGACGTTAAGTTAAAAGGTAGATTTTAGAACTTGGCTTGTAAAATCTCGGGCTACTAGCCGCGTCAGTATGGATCGTGTCCAGTTTGACGCTGTTAGTCGCCTTAGACGATTTTATCGTTTATAGTCGCCGTAGAAGCTTCAAGTCATATTTTGCACCGTACTGTTTCCATAATCATGTACTCGTTGCTCCCAACTCGTTGTCTTGTAAAGGCTTGTGAAACCCGTTGCCTGAGTAATATTAAAAGTCGTTACATACATTTATCTAATATGTACTATATGCCTACACTGAGAATTCCTTAATGCACTTTAACTGTACGGTGTAATGTAAAATCCCTCCTCCAATGTCATTAATAGAGCGTGCACTGGTTTGTACTCATTGGTATCGACAAGCTCAATTAAGTTTACGACAACTCGCTTTGGAATCAGCCAATTAATTAAAGACAAGACTGGATGTAGAGGGGATGTCCTAGACCGGTAATGAAAGAAGGTAGAATGCTGAAGATAGTTTTATTACGATTCCACGCACACATATTTCTTTCATTGCGAGTTTCTGTTGCAAGATGGCGGATGTAAGGCAGTCATCTGATCACCACACTGTTGTTACTAAGTCGGAGTCTGTGGATGTTCATTATGAAGTAATTATGTATTCAGTTGGAACGCTCGGTCACAAGCTCTGCTGCATACAAATAAAATAAAATCATCATAACGGTTCAATAAAAAAATCTTGTTTTCAGCCGTAATACGTTACCAGTTTGATGATTATTCCTGAGAAAAGAACTTGTTGCTTTGGGCACAATTAAGAATAACTGAACTTGGTTTCTTTATATGCAGTGCACGCACCGTTTCGCCTTATTGCAAGAAGATTTTCAACCGTTTCTGGAAACAAATATTTCTGCAAATAGGCTCTGAAAGTCACACATAAATTTAACATAAAATAATTGCCTATGTCTTTTGTAGTAGTGTATATCATAAGCATCCATTATTAACATTTTTTAAGCTTTCAGGAAAGTAGTCCGTCAGAATTCAGAATTTGTTTATGAAAGTGACACGCGGACTTGATAGGATTTATTTGGCATCAGGTCAGCCCATTGTAATTTGTCTGTTCACACAGGACAAGAAATTAGTGACAGGTTAGCATAAGCAGGTCGACGCCTTCCATAAAATTTGAATATTTATTTTCTGAATGGCGACAGAGTTGTATGGGGCCATTCTCATTTGTGTGGACGGGGTTTAGGACCTGTCTGCCAGGATAGGATTCCCATGTGTGGTTGCACGGCTGGCTGGGATTTATCCAGCTAACCAAGATAGTCCAAATATTTCAAACTCAGTCACTCCCACGCATGCAGGCCTTGAAGCAAATTTTTCGTTATTGTTATTCGGTTTCAACTGAAATCGAACTATGTTGAAACATTTCAGTAAGACTAGGCGAGTCTGATTAGCGCAGTTTGCAATTTTTATCTGTGAACGCGCTCATAAAGCATGGTTATACATCAGTTCACCTTCTGAGTGGTTGAGGGAAATTATCATACGCTGTTCGGACGACAAGTAATCTGTTCTGCGTTACGAAATCCTTATGAAGGCATATGAAATTGTTACAAAGGAACTAATGATTTGCACGTGACTTAATTTCTTCATGTTAACATCAATCCTCTCTATTGTAACAATTATTTATTTTAATCCGTCTTATCACAATATTTAAAATTTCTTATAATTAAGATAATAAAATATCATTGATGTTCCATATCGATTGATCGATTTACATTTTGGAACATCTTTTACACAACATGTTTCAGTTTTTATAAAACCATCATCAGGTGTAAATTATTTACGAACTTAAAACTCAAATATGATTCCATTTGGTGATGTTTCATGCCATTTGTTTTTTAATTTTGGGCGATGTCATGTTAACATCAATCCTCTCTATTGTCTGAAAACGTTAATATTATTATATAGTAAGTCATATGTTTGCTTGTTCTATCTGGTATAAAAACTTTGCCTTGCACATTAAAGTAGTGACAAATTGATGTTGTTTCAGAACAGGTTTCTTAGGGAAATATTTAGTCCGTGAAGGGGTGAACTGACACGAAACTGGGCACAATCGTGCGGAGCTGGGTCATTTGCAAATTTTACCGAACATCATCAAATCACGAGGAATAAAATAGGCAGGGCATGCAGAACAACTGGGATGATAATAAATGATTATAAAAATTCTGTTGGAAAGCTTGGGAGGGAGACGGAGAATATTAAAATGGATCTTATTATTATTCGTATAGTAGGGTGGAGGGTTTGAGCTGGAATCACGTGATTCAAGATAGGGGCTGCTGGCGGGCTTTTGTGAACACAGCAAGGGTTTCTACAAAAGTTAGGGAATTTACTGCCTAGGTGAGCGACTGTTAGCTTCTCAAGAAGGAGCTTCTTCCATGGAGTTAATTATGTTTCTCCTTTACCATTGATTTACTATAATAACTCTAATAGAATCGTATCAACAGAATATTCGGGAAGTTCTTCGATTCAAAAACATTTTTATATTCCTATATTATTATTATTATTCATATTTATGTATTTTCTAATAAATTTACCGGATATATGCCCATGGATCAGTGTTGACCCTCGTCCCTGAGGTAGTAGGGGAGCAGGGTAGGGCAGAGATCGCTCCTTAATTTGATTATTGTAATAATCTTCTTTATGTGTATATTCATATGCGTTTAACGTAGTGGTATCAGAAACGTTTCTTAAAGTTGTTGTTTCTATTTGTACTGAGATCGACATTAAACCCCTGAAAGTCGTGTTATCCAATGTGAAACATTTCTGAGTATCGTTTAGTCAGTAAAATACCCGTTAACTTTGTGTTTCTGAATGATGTTATTTAATACAGTAAACCGTTGATTAACGTTTATACCCTGTTTGTCGCGATACGCATCCCACTTTGTTTATCATAATCAAGTTTTATAGCATCCATATCGCATATAGATGATAATATTAACGTTGTAGTGAAATCTGTAGTGC
Organism: Zootermopsis nevadensis; assembly: GCF_000696155.1. Next base: position 107,190 of record NW_019060513.1, on the reverse strand, counting down.
AGGATTCTGACTGTGGAGCGGTACATAGGGGGAACACGCAGGAAATTATCCGTTATTGTCGGAATAACATTTAGGAACTGGCGTTAAAATTCTACATGCTCTACACTGGAGTCTAAATGCATTAGAAAGTGACATTCTGTAACACACTTTAGGTACCTGTGGGAGTAATCCGCTAGGAATCTTTGATGGATACATTATATAAGCTATAATTTATACACTTAGCCCACGGAGTCTGTGCATTTGTGTATATATTTGGGTTTCGTATGTTTCTCGCAATAAACAGTGATTAGTTTTGTACACCGCATTAACAAATTTTTGTAACGGAGATGCGTTGTGTTTTGTTTAAGGTAGGAAATTAACGTTTAAATATTATTTTGATTAACTACGTACTTCAAAGTGTTAAACATACAAGTCACTGTACCATTTACATCGCAGTGTAATTACTACAATTACTATATCCTAATATGTTATTAAATCTGTGATGCATTAATAATGGGAACATACCCGAGTGAGTGTCTAAAGATGAAAGTGATTGAAATAGATTAATAAAATTTGTAGCTTAGATGCGTCATGTTTGTGTTGAACATTTTAAAAATTACGTTTGTGTATAGACTGGAATAATAAATACATACTTAGATTAATAAAAATTTGCCAAGGTTTAATATAGAATAAATAACCACATTTTACCAATCACTAATTTAATTGGAAGCGTAAATTTGAATAAAGATTATTAAATATTCTCAGGTAGTCTTAGATATTCATAAGTGGTCACATATCACGTGACTAAGGCTATTTGAGTTTCATGTCTGATGGAATTTTCAGGTTTGCTTTTATAGTGATGCAGATGGCAACCCTGTAATTGGATGTCTGTGAACCAGCAAAGAGCCAAACAACATTTTCTTGCGTATGCAAAAGAAACAAATAATACAAGAAAGGCGGTATAACAAAACTATGAATAACCTATCGATAAGATTACTGTTTGGTTTTGTTATCGCGTTCTACTGCACATATTGCATATTTGTTGGCCTCAGTGGAATTCCTTCTAAGGTCTACTGTTTCTTAATTCTACTCTTCATCTTCCATGTCTGATATATGTATTTCTGTATATTGATTCTTATAGAAAATAAACACAAGTTTCACAGGTAAAAGGTATATTAACCAGATGTAATTCAGACGGAAAATTTTGCAGGCTTTCTTTTCAAAAGGACTATTTATGTAATTAAATGCAAAGGTTAGTTTCGCGTAAAAAAGAACCTTAATAAAATTTTAACGGTAATGCAGAATACTTCGTTTCCAGACGAAAATAAGGCAAAAATTACGTTGAACTACAAGTTGTAGAAGAGAAACTATATTATCGACTCCCCTTTGTTATTTGCCTTCTGATCATCCAAAACACAATGCATGAATTATTACTGACACTGCAGTAACAAACTATGTTAATAATTAACTGTCATAAATTACTGTTGTTAACACTACAAGTGCTAGCTTTTGTATTCGTGAAGCTACTACACAGAATTACAGTACATTGTAGTAATTAATATACATAAAATTTACAGGACTAATTCCCTGAAAGCGTGGGGTCGTAAGAACGTCTGTGAAAGAATAACTGAAATGTGATGGCGCCATTTCATAAACACAATATGTACTGAATTTTTTCGTCTTATGGTCTCAGCCATATTAGATTTAACACAATATAATATAAATCTCCTATTTCGTTTGTGAGTTCTAGACTAAAGTAACTTAATAATTTCATAACAATTTTTATTCATATTTTGTGTCATTCACATTGTTATTTATGTAATAGACTAGTGCTGCTTGTTTGGTGTGTTAGTTGATCATTTCTTTAAATCATTATTAATCTGCAGGCAATGTAAAAACATATTCATCTCTCTTCAATATACATTGACTCTTCGCTACTTATCTCCTTGTTAATCTTCTTGTTAACAGTGTGCATATGCTTTCCACAGGCTTCACAAAAAATTCATGTACTTACGTTTTGTACATTTTTCATTCTTTACTGATTCAATTACTTATAAGAAACTGGTTGGTTTAGAAAGCCTTGCCTTTCTATTACATACCGATCTAACAAGGCAATGATGTATAGCCAACGATTTATGTTGAAATACGTGTTGAATGGTTGGTGATTGGCTTTTAAAATTAGTATTTTCATTGCATTAAGTCGCATTGCAATTATTTTAGCTTTATTTGCTGCTTTGTTACATTTTTCAATAAAAATGTGTTTATAATTATCACTTTAGATTTCGACATCTACAATTTCCATGTGTACTATTGCCTTCTTTCCTTCTCGCAAAATCCTGCGCGCATTTATGATATTCTTTACCCGTACTACATGGCTCACCCATCCAACTCTGGTAGAAACATTTTGTGAGGGTACGAAGCGTGGATTGTGTTATGCTTTTTGTCCCATTATAATGTTATTTCTCATATTTCTTAAGTCGTGATAATCTCCTGACCACGTATTCTCTGTAAGGATCGTCTGCTGCATTATGACACCGCGTATTCTTGTTGGCACGCACCTTGAAGATGAAGTGAATATGTTCAAACTTTTGTTAGCTGGCTACAAGAGTACATGGCGTTAAAACCCAGAAAATCGAGGTAATAATTTCACAACATCCCTGATTTAAAACACTTTATTTTCTTTATTAAACTGTTTAAGGTTTAAAACAGGAGCACGAAAGATAAAACATTTTAAACTCCCCGCAAATGGATATGCTCTTAATTCTTCATTAATGTTATATAAATTCTTACTATCGTTCCAAATTCTTTCAACTTTCACATATGTTCGAATGATGTTAGGTAATAAGCCTATGATTTTGTTTAAAATATGTTCACGAGGCGTGAACATATTCACATATTTTGACAACTTCATGGAACAGAATCAAGGGAATGTAATGTATAGTGACTCAGCGGTAAATAAGATCAGAATGTCCATTGTCATGTTCATAAGAGCCAAAAACGTGTCTTTAGGCTAAGTCATATGAGATTAGTCTACTACTCTGTACTATATTGACCTAAGATTCATTTTAGTATTATCCTTCAATGTACGCCTAGGTTTTCTAAGTGGTTTCTTCCCTTCAGGTTTTCTAGAAGTATCTTTGCAAACACTACAGTATGGGTTTAACACCTGGTCAAGACGTTATTCTCTGTTGGACAATATAAGCATTTGCTATACGACTAATGCTCTCATCAGTGAATCGTGATAAGTAATCTACACAGCAACGTTTTGGTTGACAAATTATATTGGTTTTCAGAGCTGAAAAGGGGGAAGAGGAGGCTTGCCTTTAAAAGGGTTGGGTATGGGTAGAGAAAAGAGGATTTATTTGCTGTTAAGAGCACTTTAAATTTGTTTATGTGGTTTGCGCTACTGTTTCTTCGAAGGTTACGGCGTGTGTGTGTGGTTGAACACACTAACTTGTATTGCCGTCATTGATTTCTTCGGAGATATGTAATGTTCTCTCCGTGTAGTACGAACTTCATGGTCTAATAATTAAATCAAGTGTTCAATAACAGAAAATAAAATAAAAGTGTATGGAGTGAGGGAATTACTACGTCTGCTTTCGTGCAATCGAGATGACCGCAATGAATTTGTTCTTCCTGATTGTGGTTGCGATTAGCAATTAACATCTTCTTACTCCTTTTAGTGTTATTTCATAGAGAAATAAGGATGGAGGCCTGCGCACATATTTCAATGAAACACTTTACAATGCGTAAAGATTTATTACAAAATGAAGTTATTACATAAGGATTACATACCAACGTTTCTCAGCAATTAATTAAATAATTCAAAGAGTGGATAGTAGGTCTATTAGTTGTCGTAGTCCATACTTAATAATATTATGGTGCATAAAAAGCGAAACAATCAAGCGTATAATCCTGAAATCATGATGACTGGTCGTTCACTTTATAGAAAAACAAACACAGAGCCTTTATTGTAAAATAATAACTATCTGACTGAAATACAAAGAGGCCTACCGATATGGATCTGGAACACATCTTCGCGTACACATGCACACACATACTAATATATAATTGCTTTTAGAAGGTATCTTCTTTAGGAACTGAGCTTGTCAAGAATTTCCGTGCCTTTCATACATCGCGAACTTACATTGTTGTCTTTAAAATACCCCCCCCCCCCCCACTGTTTCATATTTTTAGCCTAGTAATCCAGACCACGTCCTCCTATCCAATTTTTAAAAATACATTTTAATATTATCCTCTCACCCAGGCGTATATTTTGGAAGTGGCCTCTTTTTTCAGACTTTCGGGCCGAAGGTCTGCGTGCATTTTTTGTACCGCTGTAAAAAACCTTAGTAACTGTAAATACTTCTGTGTTGTCATTATGACCTTCTCGAAGGTATCACCACCTTGTCGAAGGCAATCTGCCGGGTGAGGAGGCTTGCGTGCTCAAATGACCCTTAGGGCTATGCCGGC
>NW_019060513.1:83685-101092 GCF_000696155.1 Zootermopsis nevadensis | reverse complement strand
ACACGGCGCAACAACCCAGAAGACAGCTATCTTCAAACTCACTGTCGTGAGAACCTCAAATTCTGCATAATAAGCTGCTTTTGCTAATGTCACTTCTGACGTCTCGTGGAAAAAGATAATGTGTAAGATATTTCTTGCATAACAACCTCAACTTTTACGCTCTACAGAAGCACTGATACATTTCGAAAGCTTAATCGAAAAACATTGAAAGGTGTTTAGTTTGAAGGAAAAGAAGTCCGGCACCCTCAACCCATCGTGACGATAATACTAAAATCATGCCATTTTATCGTTAAAATATGCAAATGTTCTGAGTGGTAATGGTGCCTAAATAAGAATTTTCCTCCGTTTGTATATAAAATCTTAACTTATGTCTCTGTATAATTCAACAGTTCGAGACACGGCGAACACAATGAATGTTTCAATTTGAATTTAAATGGAATTCACGAATCCTTAGAACAGGCGTGCTACGTAGCACGAATGTGTGTGTATCAGCGATTCCTATGTTCGTGTAACATTGTAAGCTTGTACTTGTGGGTACCTTTTTGCTGTCCTTCCTCTTCTACACGTGCTCCGATCGTAATGTAAGTGACCTGATAATGTAGTTATGTTGAGTCAGTGGAATAACAAGCGAAGAAAAGTCTGTTTAAGGTGCTGCTTGTAACGTAATGGTTTAAGTTCTCAAAGTACTGACTCCGTACTAAAGACAAGAGGTTTTAAGGACAGGAGCACGAACTTGTTGCTGCTATGAAAATGCTAGGTTAGCCAAGTAAAACTTCAGATCGTTTTACTCACTTAAGGGCACCACAGACTAGCAGCTACCTGCGTTTTAAATTACATGTTTTGTGCATTATCTTATTGTTCAAGGTATGATCTTCCTTCGTTATTTTAAACGACCTCTTTGTTAGTCAAAGACGTTTATTCAGATCTCATGCATGTTTATTCAGAACGATTGTAATTGAAGATCTTTCATATTCCTCTGTTTTATCTTCTCATTAGACGTTTCTGTTTGTAATTGGAGGAACTGGGACATGAGGTAATCTTAGAAACTGCTGTAACTACTCACGACAATTTTTCTTTGAATTAATGTGGCTGTCTTACATATAAAAGTCACGGATTCTTGACTTGATTTTTAAACTAGTCTTTTCTCCTACTTAGGTTCGTAGGACACATAGGTTTTGTCCGCTGCTCTGACTGTTTCTTTTTTGTGCTGTGTGTTTTTCCGCCTATTAACCTACAGATTTTTTGCTGTTTTTACATTACGAGAGAATTGTTTAGATGTCTAGTCAGAAATGTTTGTGTATATATTGAGTGTGTGTAACCCACAACAGTTTTGTTATGGATCCTTGGTGACCTCTATACCAAATTACATAATAATATTCGGAAGATAATTCATGCTTGAACATGTAGAGGTAACATAGGCCTATATTTTTTCCCTTCTTATATTAAATATTACAGAAGATATCTGATTTCCCTGCCTGTTTTGTCCCACACACATAACTGAATTGAATAATATTCATGCGAGAAAACAGGATGAAGTAAGCGTTATGCTGATAGATTAGTTTGAAGAAAACTTGCTAAAACTTTGTCACCATGTTTCTGACGGAGGACCTAAGCAAACTGTTATTGCTCATAAATAAAGTAGGGTTAGGTTACGAAGTTATTGGCTGTGAACTAGGGCAGGTGCTCCCTTCATTTCAGGTCTGCTCAGGCCTATACTGTAAACATATTGAGCGTGAGGAGATAACATAACGTACTTTTGGATATTTGATCCTGGGTAGTTGTCATGGGAACGCATTTCATAGTTCACGAGGGTTACCACTCTCATATCCACTGTCTTACAATGTCTGCATGCCTGTTCATGACGTCTGGTACTCAAGAATTGATACTGCGCGCTGTATGGAACGCATAAATAAGCAGATTCTTTCACTAGTCTTACTCTTCCCTAAAAACTTAAAGATTTGAATGCAATTTTCCTGTTGTTTTGCATGGGTGTGAAACCTGGTCTCTCTAATGAAGGGACGAAAGCAGATTGAGGGTGGCTGAGAAGAGTAATTGGTTCTAAGAGGGACGAAGAAACACGAGGCTAGAGAAAATTGCATATTTCGAAGCGTTTCACTAAATACTATGGCTAGGGTGATCAAGTAGAGGGGTGTGTGATGGGCAAGACATGTAGAACGCAAGGAAATATGCGAAATGAATTGCCCTAGACAGTTTTATCATGAAAATCTGAAAGGAAAAGACTTTGGCGTAGATGGAAGGATGACATTAGCAAGAAACTTAATTGGCTTTTCATATTTCAATTTGGTGTTAAGAGAATTCTAAATGAACTTGTGGCTTAAAACAAAGAAAAGCTGTTTAATAACACAATTTTCAGTAGGCTCGTAGATTATGTAAGGGATGAGGCTGAAAGGTAAACCGTAAACGTAAAAGAAAGCTTTTAAAAAAATTCTGGAAATAATGAAATTAGGAATTGATGTCGTACTTAAAATTAACCACTAAGCAGACACATGCTGTATGATCCAAGATATTTATCGAAGTTCCTGATTTGTGAGTATTAAAGATTTCACAGTATTTTCTGAATCTTTATTCAAAATAAACCATTCTTTAATCTTCCCGCAACATTTGACCTCATACGGTGTGTATATTGAAGGCTAGAAAAAGGGATTTCCCGCCTTGATTGATGACCGTAAACTCAAGAGGCCGGTAATTAAGCCTAATGAATAGACTCGTTTCTGTGTTCGCTTTTGAAAAACTGCGCTCGCCGCCTTCAGGTACTGTGCATAGGGCTGACCTCATTACAACACGACTCTTCGCAGGCACAGGATATTAAGGAAGTCAGGCTTCCTATTGTTGAGGAACTTAATTTCAGAACGGGAGACATATTATGATTGCCAATTTACACGACGTGAACATTCCCACGTATATTAGTTTCGAGGCCATGTGTTTGAATGCCTTGTGCCATGTAGTAATCCAACTGCCTTAATATTTACTAAGATACACCTTAAGATGGTTGCAAAGATGTCCCTGTGCTTAAGATTAACTTCATGGAGATGTATGGGGGAGTGGAGACGACTGGTCAGCTTCGGCCGAATTTTCCCCAGAGAAGGATATGGCAGTACCAATGTGATGGGCATGAAATTTTGGATGGCTACGCATTCGGTCTGGACGTAGCCAAGTTCGGACCATTTTGGGAGTCTAACCTAACCTTATCCAGACCGCGTGTAGAATGTGTATTGCCTTAGCTATACAGGATCTGAAATAATTGCTGCTAAAGTCATTTCAGTTATTGAACAGTTATGATTAAACTGGTTTTCACATGTTATTATCATTTTAACAGCTGTACAACAAAAGAGAATATTTCTCTCCCCTTTTAGTTTGTGTTATACTAAAGATTTTCGAGAGTGACTTGGACATTGTCCATTGTATGTTTTTAAAACAATCTTTAACAATTAATCCATTAACTTTATGGATCTTGGAATTATTAATTTCTTAGTTCTTAAACAACATGCATTTGATAGTGTCCCAGCAAAATAAAAGTGCGTGTTCACTAGTTAAACTTCCATACTTTGTAATTTACAATTCTAACATCATTCTTCTTAAAGTTAATAAAACTGGTTCGTGTAGTCAACTTTATGGACAGCGTGTGGTACTTTTCGAACAAGGTACAGAAATAGATGTTATCATTTATGCAAAAGTCTCGAAGGCTTACCCTTCGCGAACGGAGGACGGACGGACAATACAATTATTAGCGTAAGTGCTCGTTACCTGGTAACAAGCACTGTAGCCTGTCGTTTCATTGCCATAGTGATCTAAGTGAGGATTCTTGGATCCCTTTCCACTCTTAGCCACATGTACTATCATCACAATGATCTTTGAAGCTGTGAGGTCATGCAACAGCCCTCTTGACACGGGCATACTTCTGTGCCCCACGCGCGTTTTGAACTCACGACCCCATTGTTGGAACTTTTTAAGACCGTACGCGCTCCTGAGAGCGAGGCATCATGCGATAGTACGTTGATGTGGACCTACGTCTTACTATTTATATTACGCAAGGTATTTATCTAATGTTGATGGCCTGGTGTGTGATATCTCAACAAAATCATTCATAACACACGGCCGTTGCTTTGCCATTACAGAAGAAACTTTGCACACTAAAACATGTTATGGCTAAGCGTCAGGTATTCGCTGAAACATCTCTTAAATTCCCACAGAATCAAGTGAACCATAAACTTAAAAGCAAACTTCACAACCGTCAATTATGAAGAAAAGATAGATGGTCGCAAGACGGCATACATGAAAAAAGTCTTCATCCGATGGACAACAAAGGAGAACCGCGTAGAGTGCAGAGAGAAATGGGAAGGAAGGAATCAAAGAGAGACCACGACTGACTACACGTCAATCTTGTTCGATGTCTTCTGTGCTATGTATAGAAATCCCACCGACTTTAGGCTAGCACTCCAGCATAATGGCGTATTCATGGCCGCCATTTCTGGTGCCAACGTAAAGCGGGCGACTGTATGGTGTTAAGTATGATGCAGCGTCTACTTGTGAATAGAAACGCGTGATACATAAACACGTGGAGGCAAAAAAATGGCAATTAAAAACACAGAGGAATGAATTATAAATAAGCCTGCATTACATGAATGACGAAGACATTTTTCTCTGGGTTAAATGTTTGCTGTTTGTGATAAGTTACTTTTGGAAGAAAGAATACATTCTTTACTCCGTGCAGCAGAAGCATTCTTGAGAAGCTTATAATAGCTTAGCTGGACAATAAATTTTCTGCCTTTATTGAAGGTTAATTGCCTCATTTACAAATGTCCGCCATAGAACCCAATCGTGAGCCAGATGACTTCCTGTTTCAGACAACCTGGATAGGAGAAACTATTCGGGAGATCTAGTCATAGATTGCAGGATAACTTAAAAATAAATAGTTATTAAATCTAGACCAAGTCTGAGGGTGTGGACTGGAATCATGTGCCTTGGTATACGGCGCATTTGCGAGTTTTGTGCACACGGGAATGAACTTATGAGTTCCATAAAACAGGAGCCATTTCTCGACCGACCGAGCAATTATAATCTTAAGAACCACTCTTCTCCATAGAGTTATTGTTATGTAAAGTCAAAAGTTCTCCGTTGTTTATCTCAGTATGTAATATTTATAAAAGATTTTTACCCAATTGTGCTGCTTTCTGTATTCCTAACTTGTTTTCACATTGGTGTTGCTCGCCTCCTTTGACATTTTCAAAAAACTGCATTAAAGGATCTCCCACTTTTATATATTTAAAATTTGTTTGCAGGAAATTCATACCCAACTCATATGTCTCTTTATAAGTGTGTTACCAGTAGCTATTTACGAAAGAGCGCTGACTTCAGTGTATGGCTAATGAACAGAATGGTGGGATCACCAGTTATTTCTTGACACGTGTCATTCGCCTTGGTTACGATATAGGCTCCTGTAATTCATATTTACTGACAGATTTCAGTGAGATCGTTGTTTCGTTGTTTGAAGAATTGTAAATAAATTAATGATAATATATACATATTTATGTATAATAATTGGTCGTTTATAAGTTATGTATGTCGTCGTTAACATAGGCTTTATATACAGTTCAGATTTGGAAGAAGTGTGTACATTTGACTGATATACTGAACAATAATTTCATCTCTCCGAGTTTTAATCAGGAATGCTCTGGAATAACTTTCGTAGTCATGGAAGGTACTTGAATTTAATGTTTTATTTTAGAAATATGATCAAAGGTTGGAATGGTTCAGTTGGTTAATTTAAATTCACAGTGCATTAAGAACCGAAAACCTAGACTTGTTCTGTAGTAATGCATTATAAAAACAGAACACAAGTGAGTAAGGAAACCAGTAAGATGCACATTCAGTCGAGAAACTGCAGAAGAAACTTTTGAAGGAGATGAGAAATAAATCAAGTGAACAGCCGACTTGAATTGTCAAGCCTGGCTGGGACTGCGCAGCTGCTGCAATTTCAGACAGCGCCAAGGCGGCAGTCCTTGGAACTACACACACTATGGTGTCTTGTCAGCCATTTTGGCGGCACATGCTGCACTTCGTTAGTAACCTAAGTTATAGACATTTTCAGTCTTTTTTCTTTTCTTCTGTTCCTCGTTTCTTCGCTGTTTGTTAGCGCATGATAGCCTGTCTCTAATTAGTTACATATGTGCTATTAGCGGCTGTATGTATAGAAATAATGCGGTGTAATGTAGAGGAAGTCTCTGTGTGCATGTCCATTCAATCAAATGTTATTAACCGATGATAACTGTACGTTTTCCGCTGTCACTTTGATTGAAAAAAATAATTGAAGCTGTCTGCCGGATATAGACAAAGACTGGTATAACTTGTTTCACGGCGAAATATTCAACGCCAGGTTAAGTATCGTACTACTCTGCGGGGGAGGGGGGATCGTGGCCGAGAACGTAGTATTTTATGCTTAGAAATCAATTACATTTGGGATCAGTGCAGGTTCGAAAATATTTTTCAGAACCCTAATGATATAACAAAAACACATTTTTATTTCTTCTCGCAGTGGGAAGAAGAGTGGGGCAGACAATTTTACGGGTTATGAAATGCATCGTTGCGAATTTAATTTATTTTACAGAGAGTCGTGTGTGGACAAATTAAAATAATATTTGTTCTGTTATATTCGGGAGGTGAGGTCTCAATGTTAACTTTAACAGACGAAAGCAAGATCTAGCCACTATTACTTTCGAAAATGTTTGGCTACTGTTATTCTTATCATTCCAGTAATAGTTGCAACAATAGTAACTCAATAAGTGAATAACTTAGGATTTTGTATGCCTCATGTTAATATTAAGAGGATGGAGACTACGAAGGTATGTTGATAGGATGCGCGAACAGAATTTTCAGGATGAATCCTCGTGCAGAACAATTACCCGGTGGTAACTTGTACCGCCTTCCTTGACAATCGGTAAATTGGGTATTGCACATATGATTGTATTTGTGTTTCGAGTGAATATTGCAGTAAAAAGTGATTATTACCCTTACAGCATTGACCATTTGATCTTTGTACTGGAGACGCGTAGTGTTTTCTTTGAGGTAACTAACATTATTAAGGGGAGCTACTTTAAATTTTCCCAGGTAAATGTAATGTATATAATTGCCACTCATCGCCTTATACCTTTCCCCTTTTTCGGCTTTAAACCTTAAGGTAGATCTGAAGGAAGTATATTACGAGAATAGGACTGACTGTTTGATATTAGTAATGTCGAGCATTTGGATTGTGCAACCACACAGTCAGTTTTCATCATCTCGTCATTGTCGTCGTCAACATCATTATCATCATATTTGCAGATTGCTAAAAGTTAAGTCTAAAAAATGCTAGTGTAATGTACAATTATAAACAAATTAATATTAATACGCCACACAACCCAGAACAATAAGTAGGCTATTGGTGTTGGTCTGTAATGTAACACAATTCTTTCTGGGACACAGTGGTATTAAGAATTTACATTTTTACAATTCTTCATTTTTGATTCATTTTCATTTCTATTTTATCTTGCTCGGTACACTCATGGTCTTCATGACAAAAAACGTAATATGCTCATGTACACTCGTGAAATTGGTTTTAATTTTAACACTTTGAAATGCTTACGTACTGCGGCTTAGTGGATTTTAAGAAGGTAAGTGCTAAGAAAATATGGCGAGTCAGTCGTATGTCATGTACTTCATAGTTTCTTAACATAAGTCTTGTCACATTTATTAAACACACAGTTTAAAGAAATGAGTAGGTTGTTTCAGCTAGATCTATCTCCTGTAGGACTGTCGTTGCTATTTGCCACCCACTCATTTAACATGAGAAATGGATGACTAAGTGAGGAGCCTCACAGCACGACAACACCTACAAAGATAATTTCATAAAGTATGTGTATAGTGAAACGAAATAAATTATAATATCTGGTCAATTATGTTAGTTTCCTGGTGGTTTAAAATGAAGCATCTTTTCATGTACGCAGTTGGTGGTCCTTAAAGGTATAAACAATGAAATGTTATGGCGTCGTTCTTGGTATAATAAGCCCAAGTGAAGTATGGGACGAAATAATGCCAAAGGGTGTTAAGCAGCCACAGTTCCTTCACTTTAACTAGGTCTATGTTACTCGAGGGATCCAATGTAACAGCGAACAACTCTGTGCTACATAATGAGGTTAATTGGAGCTATGGATGAGTTAGTTACGTGTGCAAATAGAGAAGAACGAAATTTATTTTCGATTTACGACGGGTTTACAGAAGTGACAGTATAAACAAGGGGGGGTTAGTATATAAATAAATCGATTTCTCTAAATCCCAAGTATCGATATTTTATTATGAATCGTAAATATGTTGTCTCCTCCTGCGAGGTTTGGCATTGACTAAACAGGAACTCGTAGAGGTGCGCAGTTAAGACTTTTGTTATGAGAGAACATTGGTCTTATAGTGAGTCTTAATTTGAGAAGCGATTCGTCATTAATTATGATCTTCAAAACTAGATAGGTTGGTTGGATTACGAGCATTCTGTTTATGAAATTACTTTTTGTATTTGTGTAATGTAGAGTTAAAAGGTAGAAGTTTTAATGAACATTAATTTTTAATGAATGTTTTAATGACGCTTTACGTGTGGTGAAATGCACAGACGAGCGGAAAATCTTAATAGAAACTATATATTGTATTATATGTATTACTTAACAACTGATAATAATTTGAATTTGTTGATAACACACTTCATAAAATACACCTCAGAAATGCATCAATTTTTAAAGCTGTATTTTAGTAACTTAAACAAAATAGAGAAGATTGTTTCATTAAGACGGGTATATATAAAGTAGCTGAGCGACTATCATTTCACAGGGATGCTGTGCCATCGAGTTGGTTGGTACGTTGGTCCGTAGTTAAACTGGTGTTGTTATAATCAACTTTTCGGTAATATAGCAATATGCTCAGCCCTGCTAATATCAGAACCTCTTGTTGGGACACAATCCTGAGCCATTTTGCACAACGTAGGATTAGTTTTAATGTCCTGTTTCCACCTACTCCTGTGTCTTCAAAGCGGCCGGTTTTCATAAGTTTTCCCCACTGGAATTATTTGTGTAAATCCTACATCCAAATCTCACATGACTACCCGAACAACACTGTGTAGGTTGACAAGCTGGTATAAATCACGTTTCTCGCTGTGGCTTATCCTCGACACACTTAGCTCTAAATCATTCCTTATCTTCTTTGTCTTCAAACATTCCACTTTCATTTTTAAAACCACGTGTCTTAACCATATGAAACTGCTTCAACACATATCGCTTTATGTAGCGTATCAATTAAATGTCAGGTTATTATTATATTATTAACTTGTTATTTAAGTATTTATTAAGAATTTTGAAGAGACTGGTTGAACGTCTGTGAAATTTATTATTTTGCCAAACGAGAACGCTGATTTTACGATTATGGGATGCAATAAAATGCAGGCATAAAAGCGTCTTCTTTCCTCGGTTGAGGAAATCTTTTAACCGTTGCGTATAGGTCTGATGGTTAAACAAACGTGTATGTCTGTATATAACCTATATATAACCTTGCATTCTTACTCTTAGTTAGACGTTATTTACAAACTCATTGTAGTCATAATCTCATATTTTACTTCTGATATGACAAATAAATGCAACGGTAGTTCGTGAAAATAATCTTAGGAAGTCTGCTGTGTCTTATTCAACACATATATTGATATATTGATATAGTACATACATACACAATCCTGCCACTTTTACATCCAAGAATCCCTTCCAGTGCCAGGAATTGAATGGTGAACGCTGTCTGATGAGGGTGGTGTGTGGGAGTCGAATTGCGTTTCCCTGCAGTTCCTATGGACACAGGATTGCAGTCAGAATGAATGGATTGGTTTTGTAGCCACAGCCTGGCTTTGCCTGCTGTTTCTGCTAACCCAACCCTCGGCTGTAAGCAAGTGATGTATTTATGTCACATGTTAAATGGAAACCATAACTAGGCCTACCTAAAGAATGACAGCATGGAACGAGGTCTGTCTCATTCTGGGGGGAGGGGTGAGTGGATCTGGGGTAGAAATTTGGGGTTTTGCTTCAACTATGTCAGTATATTGGCTCGCAATGCTATATTTATAAGGTCCGTCTCCTGGTTCTTCTTATTTGACATCGTCACAACCCCATGGGTCCGCAGAACTAAATTACAAACAGACATAAGGTCGTAGTATATAGCCCATAGCGAGCAGAAGATGGAATTTACTTCTTGGGGATGTTACACAGATGTTTGGGATTTGAAGCTGTTCTAAGGCAACCGGAACAGAGGATAGAACTACGCCATGCGATATGTTGTGTACTGAAGTAGAAGAATCATAAACGCTTATCCTCATTTTGATAATGGAACTGCAAGAAGTTAACCAACGTTTCTGAGGTCATACTGCCTCCGTCATCAGGGCGATAAATCTACTACACAGCGCAACAACCCAGAAGACAGAAATCTTCAAGTAGTATACTGTTAGAAATGCAGGATTTTTCGAAGAGGAGATTGGATTGAAAAAATTACCATCAGTTACTTGAAGAGAAGTGAAGGATGAACTCAAAATTTTTGTTTGGGTAAGAGCAAATTATAATGAATTAAAGTATTTAAACATGTGAGATATGAGGTTCTATCAGCGGTGAAGATGGCGATGTGACTCTTCAGGTCTGTGAAGCCGTGTAGACTCGTAAGTAGGCTACATACAGGCGTTTTGGAATAAATATATATATATATGCGCTTCAACTTCTGGGGCCAAAGATATATACAGTAATGTATCTGACGCTGACACTCACCTATTCAAGGGGGACTTTTTCAAACTGAACTGATGGATAAACTGCGTAAGCAGGCGAAGTTGCATGTTAATGCAGAATATAATAGTGGCGCACAGATTTGTAGTTTGGCCATCACGTCTAAAGCCGCTTTTGTTGTTTACTTGGTCTTCTGTACAAAAACTATGGGTGATAACGTTCCTTGGGGATAAAACGCACTGTGTATTAAGGTGGTTATACACACAGCCACATAGTGTCCATGTTAAGAATACGTGGAGCTTTTAACGCTTTCAAATTTGAAGAGACTTCGTCTTTTATTCTAAATAACAACAGTGACAGAATTGATGCAGTTGTTGTTTATGATGATGATAAAGGTGGTGATGATGATTTAGTCCTTATATCAAAGAATAAGAAGCGCATTATTCACGAAATTATTGGGTTGAACGTGATGAAGTTTAATAGCGTGTGGCCTCATGGATTTACTGTTCTGAAAAAAAGTCTGTATCTAAACAAGGGTGTATAATTATGTAGTAGGCTACTAATAAAAGTCATTGTGGAGGCGTTTACGTACACGTCTTATAGTCGTATAGACTTATGATGTTGGTTTTACAGGCTGCTGGTTTGATCCACTTACAAGCTTACTAATATACGACACATTGAAAACGTGCCATAACGTTATAAGTTGTTTGTCTGCAGCCAAAAGCTGCAGAGAGACAAAGTGATTGATTGTAAAAAAGAACAGACAGACTTGGATGGAACTGGAAGCAGAACACAATACATGATGTGGATAAGGGATTGGAGTTTAACTCATACATTCGTATAGCGTCAGATTAAAACCGTTAAACCAAATAAGAAACAAAATGAGTAAGAATAAGGGGGTGAGAAGAAGAAGAAGAAGAAGTGATATTAGAAATAAGCTGTGGCGTTAGAACAAAGACGTAATATTTCATATCAAAGTTATCAAGATAAGAGTGGTAACATGAAATATAAAAGGGGAACTGTAAGGAATAATTTTTGGAGAAGTGAAAAAAGTTATCAGAAAAGTTTCCCTTGTCATGTGTAGCCTATACGAGCGAATGAGGGCGTGCTTAAGTTAGAAGCATAACATTACAGCCCACCCCATTTCTACTTTCATCTTCATAAAATACGACAAGACTATATAAGAAAAACTTTGCCATTTATTTTAATTGGTTAAAACCTCTGCGGTAAAATGAACGCAGAATTGTAATGGCGATTGTGTGTGAGGGAGAGATAGGATGAAGGTAGAGAAGGAGCAGAAAAATAGTAAGGGCGGGGGAATTAAGAAAGAGACAAATAGGGTGGTTGGTAAGAACAGTCTGCGGAGGGTAAGAATGCTATTTATGGAGCTCCATGTGAGTCTCCCTGAATCCGAAATGCAAGTTCATCCATCTTGTTCAATAGAGACCGATACAGTGCACAGTGATAGGAGCCTAAGCCTCCCCTCCCCTTCATTTCTCACCCCGCACCAAGCATCCCCTCATATCAGTCACTGGACATGCCTCGCGGGGATACTATAAGGGACATCCTGACAAAATAAACTTCCTTCTGTATTACGTCTTTGTTACATTTTCCCCTTCGAAGCGAAATTAAAATTTATTCTCTGTCCATAGAGTTCAGTTTCTGTCAGTCCGTTATATATTGGAATACTTTTTAAAGTTGTTGGGGAGATTAAGGTTAATATATAGATCGTCTTTATATGTGTTACCGAACATTCTATTTACTACAAACTGTATTCTATAATTTGATAAAGCTGAAATAATTCTGGATATAATGTTGGCTTAAGAAATTTGGTTCAAGCTGCGAGCTAATTGATACAACACTCTTACTGATGGTGATATAGCAAAGCTGTTGGTTACTTCCTTATCATAATTCTTTCAAGGAAGATATGATTTATAGGTAGTACAGAACCTTAATATATGATATAACAAAGACGAAGGAAATAAGTCAAAAAATAACAAAATAAAAATTTCATAGTTATTACTCTTCGCTATATTATTACGATGAACAAATTCAGGATTATTACATGAGCGGAACATGAAGCACGTACAGACAGACGCTCCGCTGCGACGTCTCGAAGTCAGTCATTTTGCGAGTTCTGACACTGCAAGCCGTAAAGTGTTAGAGATAAAGCAAGAAATAATCCTGCCCCTTTCCGCCTGTGGACTGTTGCTGTTTTCGAACTAACACAAACGCAGGTTACTGTAATATTATTCTGGTAAGATACAATGCTACTTCGGGAGAAAATAGGACTGTAAACGATACATTGACACCTGCCATGTTTAGTTGTGGTCAATGCATTACGATTATTGGTGAAATAAATGATGAAAACGAGAGAAGTCGACAAACCTGTCCAGAAGTGGGTTTCTTTGTTACAAATTACACATTGGTTTCTGTTTGCTTTGTGAAAGCGGTTTTGCTAACCACAAAACCAAGTGGCTACTTGCTGAATGAGCTACGAAACACAAACAAATACTGTATAGGTATTAATGAAAAATAATATAGGGCCCAGTGTAACAACTTAGCGTATGTTTGGTAAATTCTACGCATTGGCAAGACAAAATTACAGTTCACCTGCTCTTAAATTGTAAATTAATAGCTCTTCGTTTCAGAGAAATTAAGAAAATTTTATATAGGTGTAATAAAACACAGCTACAACACAAGCCAAATGAAGAATATTACTTAATGCATGCATAGAGCCTACAGTTAGTGTTCTAACCTTGTGGTTTGCGTTTCTAGTTTATTAGCAGAATTAATAGAGGACACAAGAATATTGTAATAGAAAGGTGGTTGGAATTGCGAGAAGAAAATAAATTTTAAACCAACATTTAACTCCTTTCCTAAGGAAGGGTAATAGAAAAATATTCATTAGCCAAAACTAACTTGCCACAGAGATACAAAACGAAATCCAAGTGGAGTTTAAAAACATTCTAAAAAGTCAGGTAAAAATTATGACGTCATTGCAAGAATATAAGCTACATGGTAGAGCATATTGTAGCAGAAAATACCCGTACTCGAAAACTAAAGGACAGAAATAGATAAAAGGGGAAAAAGAGATACTAAATTAGCGAAGAAAGAAAATAGAACAAAGACCGACAAACAGGGAATGTGTTGTACAGTGCCTTTTGCTGAAAGCACGAAATTAGTAATTTAATTTCTTATAAATAAATGGAATGTGAAAACATCTTCACGGCGAATGATGGTGCATTTTTGCCATACACACCATGTTAAATCACATACTTTGACCCAGACTTCATATTTCAGACTCCCGCCGAATTAAGACTCTGCCGGACCTGTTGTCCAAATAGCCTCCTCAGAATTATGTTCTCAAAGACTCTGAACTGCCGTGGTACATGTAATTAGGAGACTTGTAATAATTTATTTTGGCATTAAGATTATCAAATCTGGAGCAACAATATTATGAATAATTTTATTCTAAGGAGAGTTGAAATTATTTGTTTGATCAAGTTAGGAAATTTCGACCATATGTTGTCACATTCGTAAGGTTTACAACATCGGGCAAACACAATGGTAGATATTCCTTAGAGTTCGAAAAATATCTTAGCCAACAGAGCAGCCATAGCATTTTGCTTACTAGAACAAAATTTTGTCTTTTTAAAACACCAAGCAAAAGTATATATTATATCCTCTAATTGTTCACAGTGTCAAATAAATAAATATTAGAAAGTTAAGTCTGTTTAAAAATATTTGTATGACTTCCTATTTTTAATTTCGTAGAGAGTTTGGCAAATTACATCAAAATGCACTGTAAAGTGAAGATAATACACCAATTTACAGGGTTTTTACTTCTATGTACCCTTGACAAACCTTGCCCCTGAGGTATTGAAGCAGCTATTTCCGAAACACATTTTGTTTTTAATACGTGTTTAATGTATTACATAGTTTTATTGCGAGGGATAACTGTATAATTTACATATTATTATTATTATTGCATAAATAGAGAACGGTTATTATAGGATTTATTCATGCAAATTGTGAAGAAAATGCTCCACTCATTTTAGAATACTTTTATATTTTCCGCGTGATTCTACACCTCCTGTTACATATTAATGGCTCTATCTGTAGGTACCCTTAGGACGGTGGGGATAAGGGGACGAAACTCCAATTGCCCTTTGAAGTAATGAAGGAGCGTCAGCCCATATCGACAATTACCCCTGCGACACTCCGTGACATTAACAAAACAAAGTCCTGCAGAAAGAGGGAGGATCTTTAGATTAGATGCAGTTGTGGTATGGGGAGTCATCTTAGGGATTTTTTCTGAAAGGAATAAATGTCGTATACTTAGTACACAGAGATAATTATTTTGTTACTTGCAATTATAGTCATCGGTTTCGTGATTACAGTTTGGCAACGGAGCTATTATTAATAGTCTATCTTTAATTGCTATTGTCCATTGAAATTCGACGATAAATCCCTGAGACCTGAATTCGAGTTGTGTTTTATGTTTTTATCACGCGTTTTAGATAAAACCTGAGTCTAAGTACTCTTCAGCTTTTTGAAGCGTCGTTAAACAATTAACTGTGCTAAATATAAAATATAAGTTTCTTGTGAAGAAACTTTAAACAATCCATTGTTGATTTTATGAACAGTATTTTTCAACGTTATGGAAGACGTGTTTAAGAATAAATATTTTAACTCTTTCACGTTTCCTTTACGAATTATAAAGTGTATGCAAACATCTTTTCATTCACACTGTCTTAGGACAGTAACCTGTTACGACCTCTTTAACACACGGAGTCCATAAAAGATTTTAAATTTCTTTAGTTACTGAGCGAGTATTAGGTTTTCTAGATGAAATCTGCTTCGTGAAATAATCCTTATAAGACCGAATATTTTTAAACACTGTCGAAGTTTCCACCACCAAGTTAACTACTAATGGATTTTACATGGAAGGTTTCAGCAAGCTGTAGATTACATAATACAAAGTGTATCGTGTAGTCTATAAAATAAGACGTAAAACGTTGAACGATATTTTAATTGCTATACTTGTACCACGCCCCTGAATTCTTCCCCCAACCTTATAATCAACATTATGTGGGTATCGAGTCAATATCCTGTGTACCTATTCGACCTTGATTCTCGACACTAACACGAAGGAGTAATGGAACTTCCCTCTCTGTTCTCGGATTAAGATTGTGTCCGTTGTAGTGGGAAACGCTAATTAATTAGGAATCGTGCGAAGCGTGAGCTTATACAAGGTGATCAGTGCCGTGGTTTATGTGATGTCACTTGTTGGAATTGCATCCACTCAAACAGGCGCATGTAAATCGCAAAATGGATCATCAGAATTATGGCGTAAGACTGTGGACTGCATTGATCTCGCCCAGTATTGGATCCTTCATACGTAATACAAGTTTTGTTTTTGTTTCCTGAACATTACGGTCGAAATCTTGTCTTATTGTGAGAAACGTGTTGAGACAGTTAACCAGGAAATTAAATAGGACACTAAATGTAAATGTCGGATTTTCAGCCTTACGACATTTAAGAACTGTGCGTGTGTGATTTTCATTATCATTGTCGTCCTCCTGTTAGGTAGGCTACTAAACGGTATTATGTCATCTCTTCTCTGGTCTTCTTATGCGTTCCCTTCCGTATAGATTTTTATGTTGTTTTAATATTATGATTATTTCTATTCTTTTTACATTTGTTTTCCAATTCATTTAAAAATACTCCATGTCGTATAATACAATGGCGGTAATGATCTTTTCGCACGCTTTTTGACTCTCCAGACTTTGCTTCTATAAGCTAACATTTGTTGTTATTATTATTTTAATTGTGAGTGAAACCTGTCATATTCAGCCATTTGTGTTTGCTGTTCTTAACATGTACTTTAGAATGATTTCAAGTTAGGTAAATACCGACGTTGCAGCACAAACGCTTACCTGATCCAAAACATTTTGCGCAATTTTTAAAAGAATACATTTTAAATTACCAGATGGTTATTTTGTATCTATGAAAGTTTTGATTACAAATATCTAATAAACTGTAACGTAATACAGTACAAATTTACTGAAGGAGAAGGCTGAACATATGTCACGGATGGAGAGTAGGTCCAGTGAATTTTATGTCTGACATAGTTTTCGAGTAGCGGAGACTTCGTACACAACGTGTTCTGTTTGCAGTGTTTATTAAGTCCATCATGGTAGCTTGAAATTAAATTTAATAATTTGTTACACATGCTGGAAGCAAACTGAAATGTGTTCAAAGAAGTACGTAAAATTTAGAGGCTTCTAAAACAAACAGTTTAAAATTTATGAAAAACTGTCACGTAAGATGAAATAATGAAGGGTTAGATTATTTGATTCGTTATGTCTGCAGTAATTTATTGATAACGTAGTTTAAAATTAATCATTATAAAATAACTGCGTGACAGTAATGTAAAAGATAGCAAGACACTTACTGTGACAGAAAACGGAATAGCAGCAAAGACCCGAATCGTGTGATACTGAGGTTGCCTTTGTTTATATTTAATGGGGATCGACATTTTATTTGATGAGGCATACTCGTATTCCCAGGTAATTATTTTTCTAAAGAACTGAGTTTTTTACTGCGTTGTTCTTCTC
>NW_019060513.1:48632-83673 GCF_000696155.1 Zootermopsis nevadensis | reverse complement strand
AAGAAACAATCACAATCGAATGCGGTCTCGAAGGGAGGGGACAACGTATAACTCCAACTTTGTATCTTGAGCCACCATAAACCCGAATTACACGCCAATTAGCTAACCAATGTCACTATCCATCTACACAAAAGCCTGTCCATGCACTTCCCTTCGAACATTTGAACTCCAAATTAAGCCAATAGGACGAGTAGGTTCTGTTTGAATACAGTTTCTAGGGTCAGCAACATGAGATGGGGTAAACTTTGACATACATTTATTGTCCTACGCAATGCCAAAAGTGGTGATTTCTTGACTATGAGAGATAATTTGGGAGGCATCTAAATTGATGTGATCATGGTCTGTTTTAAGTATAAATCACTGCATTTAGCTGGACGGCCTAAGGAAATCTAGGTGTTTTTCTCATTGTAAAGGGGTGTATAAATAATTCATATTCAAAGGTAGAGTCTAATCTACAGCCGTGTGTTTGCCGTTACAGTATGTTAACGAACGTAGCTAAGAGAGATTAAGTTACATTCTTAGATGTTCCACTTTGCGTCTGAATTAAGTGTTAGTTTGTGGAGCGTGAATAGGTGCATGTTCTTAATAGGAGTTGGCTGGTACGAGAATAATCTCATAATATTCTGTTTAACACAAGTTTGTTCAAAAAGAAACGTTTGGTGATGCAGGAAAAGACATGTAAGTTAAGTCAAATACTTGTAATTGATTTGTGAATCTGTGTAGACAAATCAAATGTAGCATCCGTTCCGTGATTTACTAATTCCTTATATTCGACATATGCTCTTAAGTATGGGAATCAACAGGATGGGTGGGAAGTAAGTAGGCATTGAGATATGGTTATAACCTCTATATTTCCAATGTATAGCGATTATTTAATTCCTACTTACTTCCCACCCACCCTGTAACTGTAAACATCCTGCGTTGTATTCGGGAGGAATGTAGGCTTACGTTTTTTGTTTTAAAAACTTCAGTACGTTGTTTGAAGATTCCTATGTTTACGAAAACGCGACTTAAAAAGCCAGGTTGATAGGACATTATTTATATTAGCACTCTTTGATACGTACATAAAACCTAATGTGTTTTGACGTGTTTAAAATTGAAATATGTCACCTTATAATTTTATCCTGTATCGTTGAAGGAAATGCAGGTTTCAACAACAAACGTTGAGTTTGTTAGAATTAATTAATATTTTCTGACAAATATTCATGAAGTAACTTTTAGGCGTAGTATACAAGTAACAAAAATGATGACCTTCTATGACTGTTAATCCTTTCAAGCTTAAATTCGACTAAATGATATTTAAAAATCCAGTTCGTACGGCAAAGAAAACTCAAAGATTCTACATTGCAAAGATAAATTGGTAAATGCTGTTTAGTGAAATATCCCGGTATGCTCTGAGAATCACATGAAACCCATAAATACATTCTGTTGGCAAACAGTAGTTACTAATTATTAAAAGAGGTGGTACATTTAGTTACCACTGGGCAAGAAGAGTTAACGTAAGAATGTTTTATAATTGCGCTTGAAATTAATTTAAGGCGGTTTATTGTGTTCATTAGTACCGCCTTTATGTGTCAGATTATATTGAAGGCTATTATTATGTGTCTGTGTTGTGTGATTTATCACCAACGTCTCAACAGTAATTGGTTTCAATAATAGTTGAGGTTGTTTATAACTCTGGTTGACCGTAGCCTTGTGGACAACTCAAACGCGCTAGGTACATTTATCGAAACTATGACTGTAGTCTGGGGCCTCGGTAGCACAGTCAGAAACGTGATTCGGCTAGGCCCGTAGGGCAGAATTTTTCTTACCTTCACAAACTCCAATGAGATTGGCTCCATGGCTCACGGAATCTCTTTTGTAGTGTGTACCGGGGCTCATTCCACGGTGGTTAAGCGGCCAGTCCATTAAGAGACCAAGGCAATCAGTGTGTGGAGCTAACCTATACGCCCCCATACGTCTGCACGGTGTGGTGCTTAGTTAAACACCAGGGACAATTATACATTTCCCTTATGACATGCAAAGAGCAGTTGAGATCCTTAGCATGCATAATATATCTAATGTCTGTTTAACATTAAGAAGTCTAAACGGTTCAGTAAATCAATAAAAATATAATCGTTTGAAATTTTCAGAAGATAATGCGAGAAATCATAACATTAATTGTTATGATTGAAGTGCGGAGTGTTTATGTTAACCTTGCTACCCAGGCTAACAGTTTAAAAAATGAGAAATTAGTCTTATTTTCGAGGTTTAGTTCTACTCTCTCCGTGCAGTGGAATACGACGGAACCGATGCACTTTTTTTCTGATCGGTTCTGCTATTTTTAAGTGTGTGAAATATTAATGAACGACGATAGTACGACTTTTTATTAACACACATATATTATTAAAATATCCCGGATTATTCTGAGTGGTGTTTTTTAGGTTGAAACCTAACCAATATACAGAGTATGCCACTGTCAACTGTGCCATGAAGCTATCGATGGTCATTGTGAACGTTTACACCAGATTCGCTAATTCACTAAGTGCCAGTACTGACATATGTAATGGTTTAGCTTATTAAAATGTATTTATTTCATTCATTGAATGAAAGTGTACATATTTTGAGATAATCTATACATACAGTAAACTTTCCATTAGTTTCGTAATTCTTGGAACTGTACAATCGGAATGCAACAGTGAGTACAAAATCTGACATTCTAAGCTAAATAAATATTTCTTACGACTTTGGAATCAACAGGTTTTTAATGAATTAATTTTACTTTTCCTAACGTTAAACTGGCGTGCCTGAACATTTCCTGTTTTTGTATTATTTACTTGGTTATGAAAGTGATTCCCCTGAATTACTCTTATCAGATAACCGTGCCAGTAATATTTTAAAACATCTTTTTAAGGAAAGAAAGAAAGTAGATAAGTCAACTCCGCACCGTATAACATTTTGAAATATTTTGGCGTTACATATTCATGGGAGCGTGACAACCGCCATATCCTTCATCTTAAGTTTAATTCAGCATGTCACCTTGAGTCTACCCTCCGTGTCCTTCCCATAACTTTCGGAAGGAGGGAGGGGTAGAATGACAAAAACGGTAAATTTCATGGAAACAGAAAGGTAATGCTTATAAGGGTGCATCCTACCTGACAACCATGTCAGATAACCAAAAGCTTAAGGAATGTATTTCGATTCCCAAAAAATTGTTTTTGATCTATACTTTAATGTGGCGAACGGTAACTGAATATAAAAGTCTGTTATCGGTGAATCTGTTAGTTGTTTAATCAGGCCCTCGGCTCAAAGCAGTTGGCCTATGGTTAACAAGTTCTAATCCCTCGATTGATGCATATCTTTCTACGTGTTTATTCTGCCTCCTCTGCCTATACAATGCATGGACATTTGAACCAGTGAACCAATGTAAGCACGACTGAGGTATCTAGAGGTTGATTATGTACCAGGTGTAGCGAATTCCACTCCGTCAAGTACGTATTTTTTAACACAAGGATTATTACAAAAGAAAAAGTCTTCCACCTTATTGCAACGCCTACCCGGTTTTGTCAACTTCCGTTTGCCTCGCCCTACCCTTGCATGTAATTATGACTAGGTACGAAGGTAAAATTGTGCCACACGCCGTTGAGGCGTAGGGGTATGCCAATATGAAGCTCCAAGCATTCTAAGCCTCGAAACTTGATGGCGATGAGCGAGTGGGCAATTTCACGCTTCTTCCGCTGTACCTCAGGATACACTACAACGGATGCGAATGGAAGAGGAGGATTTGTGCACCCATGACAAGTTGCCTAAATTACAGTGCCAAATATTGTACTTGCTGTTATGAAATAGAAGTGAACTTCGCACTGTCCGACAATCGCGTTATTTATAATTTCTTTTAAAAACTTTGACACTGGCACAATCTCAATCGGCCTGTTATTTAACATTGCGCCCTGGTTCCAATGGCTGTTTGTTAGGACGAGCAGACGCTACTGTTCGGCACATAGTTCTGCAGATGTTAAATTCTGCAGACGACAGACGCTTTGACGGATCATATGGGTCACTGGAAACACATGAACCAAGAACGCCTACATATTTGATATTGGTGAATTTTCTTCAGTTCTTTCCGTTATGTTCATTTCTTCGACTCTATCGGGCTTTCCTAGGGAATTGTCTCTATATAGTAGGAGAATTACGTCTTTGTTTACAAGCATCTTTCTTCTCAGTTCGGTTGCATCGCGTATTGTAGCTTTATGTCATGTATCAAGACAGTTTATGTGGAATAGAATATTAGACAAGAGAAAAAAAACAGGGGAGCTGGGAAGAGAAAGGATGGGAAAGAAAGACAGATAAGCTCCGAAGTGGAAGACTCTTCAAATTGTCTCTGACGTCTCTTATTCGTTTCTTCTATCTTAACTTATATATATTTCCATTGTTATTTTTTCTCTTTTTTGCTGGATCTTTCCGTTTTCTTTTTCCACTTCAGAGAATTTTAGTTTCTCTATCGGTTTTCTTCTACCCTCGTTCTCCAATTGGAAAGAAGAAATATTTGTACCCTTGTCTCTTCCCCGGTCCTACTTGAATCTTCTCAGATAAGGTTTCCTGTTTTTTTTTAGACGACCTGAGAACGTGTGACCAACACGGCACAAACGGATCCATACGATTCTTTTAAACAAAATTCTGTCATTTAAAATTGCCTGCGTGCTATATTTAAAGCCACTGAAAATATTGTTATTCTGTTTCTATTTATGGTTTATTCAATGGCACTGTCAGAAATTCACACTATGTTGCGTTGAGTAATAGGATAATTAAGTAACTGGAAACCGGGAATGGTGGATCTCCGGCCGGAAATTTGTATCTAAGATCTCCCAGAAACGAAGCAAGTGTGCCAGAAACACGACGTATAGACGACGCTGTCTCAATTGAATCACAAGAAAATCTATTCAAAGGGCTGACAGATGGTTTGGGTAATACGACTGATGAGAGAAGCACATAAAGAGAGAAGAAAATGTTTGCGAATTATGTTATAAAAACAATTAAACAACGTTATCCCGTCCATCCATACCTGTTGAAGTAAATATTTACAAGTTTATAATCGCTTTTTTAGAATGTTTAGAAATACACATATTTAAGAAATGCTCGCTTTGTTGTTGCATATAGGCCCAACTCATTGGCTCTGGTGTTTATTTATGGACGACTGAAGAATTGTCGACATACAAGTAACACTTAATTATTCTTCTCATCAAGAAATGCCTAATGAGGTTAATTGAAAACATTATAGGTTACAGGATATCTTTCTGACTGAGGTTAATTGAAAACATTATAGGTTAAAGGATATCTTTCTGACTTAATATGAACTTGGTGAGATTTCATGTTCTCGTAGCAGAGAGTATGAAGATTACTGTTTTTAGAGATATTGCGCCTTATAGTCTGGTAGAAGTTCTCCGAAGTTTGAGACCTACTTGCTGTCTCCTTTATCAGGGCGATGATTGCACTGATCACTACGTAAGAAGCAGTCGGCTTCGATGAACTTGTACCAGAATAAACGGTGCAATAAATCAGAAGACCGTCTTCTTCTTGTGAACTTGTTTATTCAACGAACTTCTTTCATTGCGATCTGACTGCTATATCTTATAACCGACCATTAGTTGGGAACATCTGTGTTCAAACTGCATATAAATATCGAAAAATATTAAATAATTTTGGAACTTTTTGAGCTTAACGCTTTGTATTTTCGTGTTTAAATGTATTAAAATCGACTTTAGGTTTATATGAAGTAGAATTTGTATTGAAAATACAAATAAAAATTAAATTCGCTCTTAAGTTATTAATGTAGATCCCTAATACCAATTTAAACTAAAATCCATGATGTATTTTTTTGGCTGTAGGCTCTAACATGCTGACGCACAGACAGACGAACGAACATGAACTACACATTAATACAATACTTTTATTTTCCGTCGTTTCACAAGCTTATTGTTAAAATCACATAAAATTTCACATAAAATTGTTACATTTTTAAAATTGACGACATGTTTCGATATACAATTCTATCATCGTCAGGTCTATCAAAATTAAAATTAAAATCTGGTGTATCTGTTGCTCTGCTTATATTGATTTTGTTTTTACCCGTTTTTGATTTTATTACATCTCCAACTTATCACTCCGTTACTTTGTTTCCATAAGCCATAGAAATGTAAAATATTTTAATGGCGTGTCTGAAATCCCTGCGTAGCTCAGAGTAGGTTACTCGTTTCCACCTCGCGCAGTGTTTGCATCATCATTTAAGTTAATAAGAAAATAAGTGTGTCGTGACCGGTCCGAACTGTAATGGCAGCTGAGACGCTGTCAGTCATCGTCTCGAACTCACGGGCAATTCCCTCCTCTGACTCCGTCGGGACAATTCCCTTGATTGTCTTCTGTTTCTGCACGACAGCGACAATGGTTAGAAAGATTTATAATATCCAATTACAATTTTCATCGGTGAGCTTGTCTTCTCTGCAATTCCTTTATACTTACGCCTCGTTGGTTTTTTCTTCTTTTATTTTCCTGAAAGTTGGATTATGTCTCAGCGTTGTCAATTTCCTTTTGTACTTTTGTATATTATACTTCTGCGTTCGAAACTTTTCTTCTTCTCATCTCGCAAAACATTTTATATTGGGGGAATAAATCTACCTCAAATAACGTAACATTATCGATTGTTTTTCTACTTTCCAATTCCTTTCCTTTGTAGTTGTAGGCTACTTATTTCCTTTGTTCCTTTACTTATAGGCCTATAAACTCTACAGTTCGATAAATCGAGGCATTTGGTTGCAAGCTGAGTTCAGAATCTAACAATCTGTAGTTAACCGAGGTCTCATTAATCACCGTTGGTGCAGTTTGCAGATTGCCCTCTACTACGCACTTGAATTGTTAATTAAAGATACGTTTTTAGTGTGGATTACATAGCTGTATAGCTGATTTGTCATGGTCGAAGCATGGAGTAAGCTGGATAGGAGGAAAAGTGATGTTGACTGTAGTAAGTGCTTATTAAATATGTCTACAGAAACTCATAGCATCCGGTTATTGGAACATGTGTAGCAATACAAAGAAGATAATAATTTGATCTACGTGCATTGTCCACCATCATTTCTTTCAGTCCTAGTTATTTTTATTTTAAAAACTGAAGCTTTTGCAGTTTGCTTAATAAATTTATTGTTCATACAAGTCACCAGCCAAACTCAGTTAAGAAGATATTAATAAAGTTTGCCGTAGCTTTTACAGCGGAATTAAATTTTAAATATAAAGAATAATACGATCAAGAAACAAGTCTCGTGTTTAAACAAAAAATAAATTTAATAACTCGTAAACATTGACGATGCACATAATACCGAGAAACTTTAAACTTAATGAGGATGTGATTAACCTCAGCAGAATACACTAGAAGGCATGACAAGATAGCCAAACTGACCATCATTATTTGGTTTCAATCCTCGTGTCTGTAACAATTTTCCAATGAGCAGGTGCATTGACGGACTATAGATAATTATTGGTCGTAGTGCTAGGCCTCTTGTATGCCCATTCCTTTCTGTTCTAATTTTATATATGTCGCATTGACGTTGAAATTAACTAAACGTTAAGTATTTTCAGTAATCAATGTCTATACTTAGGCTGACGTGTGTGCCTCAGGTACAATTTCCGTTTCTCATAGGTGTGTGTGTCATTCGGGCATTTATTCTACAGTGCTGCCAACGGCCCGCTAGTGTCTTTATTCCGTGCTCCCTTATTTCCTTTTCTTTGTCCCTTTCGTAAATTTATCTGGTTTAGAAGCACTCATATAAGGCGCCTAATGGCAGCAGCACTTGTAAAATAGAACATTCTGCCATCTTGTGCCGTTGCTGAGGCCATGGTCAATCGTTCATTCATCCGTAAACCATTTCCTATTGTATTCGTTATCAGGACCTACCTAAAGCATATTCAGTGTTATTTAACAACTCTCATAAAACATTCTGTGACACTTAAATAGTATAGGCCTACGCTTTGAAAGCGGCAGTTGTCGATAATGAGAATCATATTTATTTCCCTGAGCACTTACACTAATACATTACGTCTTTGCTCTAAGATAATGGCATCCTCAGAATTTAATTGATTGATAGTGTTTTCAGCTCCCCTTGTTCATGTCCTCGTCCTCTTCAGCAAGAAATGCCCAAACTAACCCTAAAAATAGACCGCCCTTTTCTTAATACAATTTTTTGGTTTCTTTTTCACACAGTTGCAGAACTGGGATGGCAAATCACTTTAATGCAGTTCCTGTCTCTCCTACAGGTTTCTCCCCTTCACATCGCAACAGCGACCTCTCGTCTCTCGCAAAACCGCGCCCATCCCTTTCGCTTCCAGTAAAAACATTATTCAAGTTAGTTCCTCCCTTTATCCTTATAAGGTGAGTGCAATAAGTTTCCCTGAAACTAAGCGTGTAATATATTGTATGGGATACAGAACATGTACTGTTTCCGCGTGCGTTTGAATTACGGAAATTTATTTCCCATCTTAAAGTTTCTTAGACCTAAGTTTTATACAGGACTGCTTCTTTATTCTGCAAGCAAAAACAGGGTCAGGTGCCTGGATGTATATTAATTCAACCGGTGACTCAAAATCCAATCGGTTTGAAACATTCCGCCGAGGGGCACGAAAATTTTTCTTTCTTCCACTTGAAACGAACTGTCACTTTTATTAAATTTCAAAATGGTACCTTTAGATCATTCTGTTATTTATTTTTGTTGTGCTACTTAAAATGAGGTCCATTTAGTCCAGCAGTTTACTTTGTAGTCGCCGTTCTATAACTTACCTCCTTTAATAGCAACATAAACAACATTAATAATAAAAAAATATTTTATATTTGGCTCTTGTTTCTTCCTCGGTATCCTCGATTTGTGTCATGAATTGAATCATGTGTATGAACGTCTATGTGTATGGTTGCAGGAATAACTTCACGTCGGTCTTATTTTCCTACAATTTAGGAGTGATTGTTTACCCGTCCTTGTACTAGATGTAGTAAAAACCTACGTTTTCCGTCGTTTATATGAATTTGACTTCATTCCTCACTATATATGGAGCAGAGTCCTTCATGAGGAGCTATAATACGCCCAACCAGTCAAGAAATTCTCCGCATTGTATGTGGCCCGAAGGTTATTACCATCTTCACAACGGTCAGCCACCGATTTCTGTCCTGATCCAGTTGATTCTGATCTAATCCTATTTCCCTATGATTAGTATAGTTCTTTTCCTCCCATCTAAGCCAATGTCTTTTCGAGTGATCTCTTCCCTTCAGGCCTTCCAATCGAAATGTTTTCCGGATTTCTCAATTCCTTCATACGTGATACACGCTCCGTCCGTCTCATCCACCTTTGAATTTACATTCCAGTAATGTCTGATGAAAATACGAGTTACGACGTTTATTCAGAAATATGATAAAGAGGACAGAGATGGTTCCCTAAACGTCAATTTCCTCTTGAGTGCAGTTCTGATATGTTGACGTCGTACCCAAATATTTTAACTCTGCCGCATTTAAAATAATTTATTAGCTAACTATATACAGTTATTCTGTCCTGCAGTCTGTTGACAATATATGAACATATATTAGTTTTTCTGTGCGTTTTACTTCTAGACTGACTTTCTAACTAGTGCCTAATAGAGCCTCTGTGTTTCTCTTCATTTTATTTTTGTTTTCGCCTGCTAAATTAACATCATCGCCATATTTGAAACCTCGTTTTTTCCACAGAACTAAAATCCCTTTTTGTTGTCTTCCACCTACCTAATTATCCGAGAAATGATGTACGTTGTCCTTCTTGTGTTTTGAAGTTATGTTCATAGTCAAGGAAATTCTAAAGAAGATGGTTGAATACATATGTGTACATAGAGAAGTAGGACGCTGTTTGTGAGTGATTTTATATGTGTGATTCTTCATTAAGGAAGTCGTCAGTAACGATGCAGTGACGGAATGATCTATTTTACAAGTTCTGCTATATTTGGCTATTATTGTTTCTGATACAGCTACGGTACTAAAGAGAACAAGGAATAGAGGAAATTAGATATGATGGAATATATTTTAACGGATGATTTGAACTACAGATTCTTTGCTGTTGTGAGCGCAGTCATTGCCTGTCTTCGGGTGTCATCCTCTCACTGTTCGGGAAGGTTAGTGGCAAATGTAGCTAACAAATTGCATTACTAGTACTACTCGATGCAAGTTATTGTTATTAGCAACTACGTTAGACCTATTTTTAAAATAAGGTTACTTCATTGTGAGCGTTTCTAGGAGTAGCATGCATATGCTTATAATATTCGGAACAATAAACTAGGTTTAGTAGACAGTTTGATAAAAAAAGTATTGATATTAAGAAACTAATTTCTGATAGCAGAATCCAGAAGTTCGATGCCAAAGCCCGCTATTCGATATCCCGATCCAGTTTCCGCCTGTCAATTCTTACATCCTGTTTCCTAAGATATATCTGAATTGTATCCTTCCATCTCCTAGGTCTTTCAAGAGGATTTGCTTTCTCCCCTCCCTAGCACATTCTTGGTCCATGGCAGCCCCACAAACTTTATTGTTCATCAATTTCATGTGTGTGAAAAAATCACGAAGTTTCTCTATTTGTAACTTTCTAAATTCGATTATTATTGTCATGTCTTCTATTCATATATTTTCATAAGCAGTTTCTTTTCGAAAACTTTTAATTTACGTCGTCTTGTTATCTTCGGCATTATTTTTTCCTACGTTTTCAGATTGAATATTAACGAGTTTCTATGAGACTATGCTTCAGTCTTATCATGATTCCATCACAAACCTCACTTTTGTTCTTTAACTCAAAAGGAAAGTGTATTTAAATACAAATAAGGCCTTGTTGAACTTCATTTGAGAACACATTCTCTTCTTACTCGCAACTACTATATATATATATATATATATATATAATGCTACAAATTATTAGCTTCCTATCGGTGGCACATTGTATCACAGGTAATGATTTAATGTTCCAGGCTACAATGTTGTTTTAATAAAAAACTCGGTTCTCTTTTTCTTCTACTGAATTTCCAAGGTCAGGACTTCATGAGATTTTTAATTTGGTAAGAAGTTAGTCATTTCTGTCACGTTCTTGGAGTTGTAAATGAAGATGAGGCTTGTCTGCTCTGAGGCCCAGCGATATTTTCGTTGTTGTTGTGATGGTTTTATAGATGTAGATAAAAGTGGGGATGTAAGAGTTATGATTGGTTAAGAAATGTCCTTGAAACACGCATAATTAAGAATATAATGAGTGCCAAAAGCGATCGACTTCAACTCTGCGCAGCAGCTCGCAGGATTTGCGATCTTGTGCTTTGAACTTCATGAAGAATGGAGTCTGTAAATCGCACTTTACAGTAACCAGGATTCGCAGAGCGAAGAGGCGGTGGGATGTTTATGTTTACTTGGTCAGGACAGGTTAAATTCGGGGAGTGTTTGCTCCTCATTGCTTGGTTCCTCCATTATCAGGGCGATTGCCCTGACAATAGAAGAAGTAAATACCTCTGAAACGTCTATAAACTTCTACTAGACTATACGGCGCAATAATATGGAAGTCAGCCATCTTTATTTTAGTGAGCACCTTATTTACGTAACTGTTTGAATTATACAAAGTAACTTGAAGACAGACTCTATACTGTATGTTCTCAATCACTGGCATAGTAAACATACTCCTTGAAAATAATTTCTCTACACTGGCTAAAACGCAACAGAAGCTTAGTTTTATCCCAGACGAGCTATGTATTTCAGAGTTAATATAATTCTGTGTTACTGCATTTGCCCAGTAACACATATTATCGCATACATTTCAATGTAGAATGAGCTGGGGAGTCAAGTAACACAGATACGCCAATTATATTTCTCATTTATGTGTATGAATGTTTAATCAGACATCACTTTAATACATATCGATACCGACGACCTGGATTCATACATTATTTTGCTCTAAGTAGCTCGTCTAAACAATATTTAGGAATCTAATCCGTACCTCAAAGAAAACACAGCGCTTCACGACTAAAAGATCAGTTGGTTAATGCTGCTTGAGGAAATAAACGCCCTTTACTCTGAGAAACAAACAAACTGATAAGTACACTTTGTGGGGAAAACGCAGAACTTATTGCTAAAGCAGCTAATACATACAGTTGGCACTCACCTATAAATCTTTTAGGTGCAGGACTGCGTATGGTGCGTATGGTGAGCTAGGGCTTCAAAGGATTCATATTCATCGGCAGTTATTGTAAATGGCTGTTAGTCTGGTAAGAAAGAAATGAGCGTATAAATATAAAGATAATTTAATTTTTGTAAATATGCTGACATTGTCATTTGAACGTAAGTTGTAAAGAAATTACTGAACATAGGGTGTTTAATGTAGTGAGTTTTGTATGATTATTTACATTTTTCTAAATGTCTACGTTTGTTGCATAAACTACAAGCAATGCAAGATGTGTCAGCTTTCAAATTCTTTAATATTTGCTTTAAAAATTACTCAGTGTTTCTGGTTATTCATCCTTGCATAAAACAGAAAAAAATTACTTGATGAATATTAGTATCGGTAAAGACTTAATCACTGATTGACATTTACACATCTCTAAATTTACCAATATTCTATATTTTTTCTTAAATCAGCAAATGTTGATTTATAAATTTATTCTATATTGCTAAATGCAACATTGCATTGTGACAGAACATATGAAGCAAATATTGAAATTTAAATATAGATGATTTTGCGCATTCTGTTAGCTTTATTAATTAAAAAGTGTGCATGTTAGAAGGTTCATTTTTTCTAATCACAAACATATTGAATGTGTCCTTAAAATAAATATACTAATAGCTTTTTGCCGAACGTAACGAATTGTGAAAACTATCATAGGTGTTTTAAAGGTTTTAGTAATGAAATTGTAACTATTCGATTGCAGTCTTATAAGGTGAATAAATACAAATTAGGTGCAATCTTTTATATGTTCCGATATAGTACATATAAAGCTTCGAGAAATGTAAAATCATTGCTTCAAGCTTTATAACTTCATCTTTATATTTCTAGCCCGCAGCTACTTGGCATGCTATCATTACATACTAATAACACAACATTCTACCTTGACTGTACATAAATATGACTGACAAGAAACGCCCAAGACAGTAATCACCATATATTTCACGGTTATGTCTACATGCCATAATTGAGACCTCAATTATAAAGGGAGCCAATAGGAGTTAGGAATTTCAGTATATTATCTTTTATACAGGGCCTATTACTTCTTCAAATTTTTGCTATGAAAACGTGGAAGCTGTCCTAGTACTTAGGCTTCTGTTAAGTTACAATTACGAATGCTCAGAAAATTTAAAACAGGTTTTATTTACTTTTTACTAAATTGAAAATTGATAATTTACGAATGTTAGACGAAACTATAATTTCGGTTAAATGTGTAACAGTAAAAATATTACATAAAACGGGTGAGATATTGTTACCTCGATAATTTATAGACGCAGTCGTAAGGTTCAGTAAGGAAATTTTTTATCATTGTAAATCAGTGTTCATAAAACAATGTTTTATGTATTACTAAAATTCGTAATAGCGCGTAAGTAAACGGGGACTGGCCAATGTTGTTAACTGATAAAAACTACAGCTGTCATAAATTATAGTGCATGTATGAAAACTTATGTTACATTCCAAAACAAGAGAGTATTTCCAGTGGCATTGCACTTTGTAAGTACTTATAAGCACTACTTCCGTCTTCACGTTATAGAAAGGCACCGTATGCGTTAATCTTGTAGACTACTTGAAATATTAGCCTTGGTTATCTTGATGTAATGTGAAATTACAGGTTATTGGTATACTAATTAGGATCTAAATTGATTTAGGTCTGTAATAATTCTTCTTGCCTCTTTTATTTTGTTACCGAAATATTATTGATGCGTATTTAAATCATGAATTTGTGTTACTGTTACTTTACTAGGTGATACACTTTGATTTGTCTGATTAAGTCACTTTTTTCTCATTCTTTTTCAAGTTCACGTGAAGGTTTCCATCTATAAATAATCTGGTAGAAATGCACGAGCTTCCTACAAAAGAAAACTTGCAACATTCTTTTACATATTTGTCAAACGCTATCATGAGTGTCGTGTGCGTTGTGTTAAGGTCTGCAGGTAGTATTGCACCTTTTATTATCACTACTATCTTGCTTCATATATAATACTTCTTTATGGATACTTTGGAGGAATCTTGTAAGTTATTTGACCTTCATATGTAAAAATAAATGCCCGAATGTAGACGCCTTTCAAGTAAGATATTTTTCTGCTTTGACGTAAGTTCATTAATAATTTCTTGTAAAAAGTTATCGTGTAGTTTGAAAAAAATTAACGAATATATCTTTTATAGCTAAGCTAATAAAATTCGTATTTCGCTTTTCATAGAATCATGTTTAAATGTAGAAAACGAGCAACATTTATTGGCCAAATTTGTTATCAGCACAAGCAAGAGTTGTGTATGTGCTATAGGCCTATATTGTACTAATTTTCCACTACGTACACAGGCGATTGAAAATCTTTCCAATTGCAGTTCAGTGTATTTGTCTTTCTGTTTTAACCGATAAACCTGCTAACTTACGGGCAATGGAATACGAAATATCTACTTCGCTAATTTACGAGAAGAAGCCAGGCATTGGACAGAGTCCTGAGTCAGTTTATCCATCTCCCATCTCTTCTCCGTCGAAACCAGTTTCCCGAAGATCAAACTTAATGCTCTCATCTCCTTTTCGATCTTTCAATAAATTTCCATATGATTATCCTCCAGGAAGGAGGAAGAATTGAATACTGAGAATTTGTTGGGGATCTATGATGCATTGACCAAGGAGTGAAAGAAGGACTTAGGTAGAGAAGAATGGTGATTGGGGAATCAGAAGTCGATAACGCAGATAAACCCACATATCACACACACATACGTACATACATTACGTACATAAATACATGCATACGTACTTACACATACATACATACATAAACACACGTACGAATTCAATATCATACAAGTGCTTCACACTTCTTTCTGTTGCAGGTGCAGTATATATTATTTTAGCTGTTGTTTGTGGATGAAACTTTTGTTGTGATCTGTACCAACGTGACCAGTTCTTACCTGTGGGTTGAAACCGGGCTCGGTGGACATGTTCCAACCCTATGCCACTTCATCTTTTCTCCTCTTTCCGCCTTTATCTTTCTCTCTCTCTCTCCCTCTCTCTCTTGTTCTCATCTCTCATCCTCTTACAGTTTAGTAAGAACTTGTCTGAAGTCTTTAAAAACCTGTTTAACCAATCAGAAGGCGCGGACTATAATGGCGTTTGGAACTGGCTGGCAAGATACTGAAACAAGTTCTGGCTATGCCCAAGACAAGCTTAACTTGACAAAAGGTGGGATATTATGTGTTTTATATGACGGCGGATGTTCTGATAATACATTCATTATAATATATACATGCATATAATTCCAGTAAGGAGAATGTTTATAATAGAGGAGGGGAAGAAGTCTTCTGCTCATAGATAACCACAGCTACGATTCACCTGTGGTGCTATGATCGTCTTCTCTTGCGACATGATATCTTATAAAATATTAAGAACCTGCGGTTCTCATATTCTTCACCATGTCATACAAGCTGCTGAATACGCATTATCTATTACATGAAATGTGTTTCAGCTATCTTCTGTAATTTCCGATTATGTTTTTACGTAAAGATATTTTTGGTATGAACTTAACTGGTTGGCCGGCATTTGCAGTTGCCTGAAGCATCTATGATGAGATTATATCACTCTACTAGGCAACAAAAGAACCCTGCAAATCCCTAATATTTGACAAGAACTATGATAATAAACAGAACAGAGAGTAAGCTATGACTTGCTTTTGATAGCATATGGAACGTGAGCACTGCAAAATGGAATGGACTTGAAACATCTCCGTGCTTAATGCTTTTTGTTTTGACTGATCGAATTCGTAATATGGCGGTGAAGGCTATTTACAACGCTACTCAGAGCAACATTAATGCATCATTTTCTGAGATTGTCCTCGTATTGTGCGTTTCACGTATCTTGTGGCTTTGTAGAAGCATGGTGGCATGAAGATCTTCTTGGCGTCTTCGTATGAGGCATGACAATCCTTACAGACGTTCAAGGTAAACACACTATGGTAGTGCAAAGATAAAAGCACGAAACACGTGCTTATTTAAATTTCATTTAAATTCACATTCAGTAAATGTAATATGAACAGTACGATAAAAATAGCGCAATAACTTATGATGGCTATTTTTCTTATAACTGACTGTGGTCTTTGTTATATTTAATACATAGTCACACATTATAAATTAAACACTTATAATGCCTAAAATATTAATTCCGACTTCACGCAACAATGAAATCGAAGACGTCATGCTAACAAAATAGGAATTTTTGTATATTTTTGTTTTGATCGTATTTACTTAATTAATTCATTGTATTTGGTTATGATTGTTTACAACTTGCCCTTAGTTTTTAACATTGAGCAGTGGTGTAGTATTGATAAAGGTTTTGAAAGTCGAAGTGACAAATAACAGAGTTTACAGAAACGAACGATGTAAGGTTGTTAGTTCATAACTCACATAAAGCACAGAAGGCGGCTGTGTAAGAGATAGTTGGCCCATAAAGTAGGTGGTTAGAAAGACCGCCCGCCAGTTTGTACGGACTCGGCTCCATGCCGTATCCTGTGGAGATTTCGATGCCAGAATTGGACATTAACCCAGCTGTACGCATGGAACGAAAGTACAATTAAGAAAGCAAGGATCTCAGCCCTCTACAAATAATATGGATCAGAGCAAGCTTTGGAAATAAAGTAATATTATTTCCATGAATCTAACTAGTTGAAATGGTTTAGAAACCGTCTTATACATACCAGACTCTCAAACGCATTCGCAAACAGACGTGAGGAACGTGTATTCTTGTATAAAAACTGCTGTTTTGTATTCGTTCATAAATGCATCGGTAGCCAATCTTATAATATTTTGTAAAGTAGGCACATTTTATGGATCACTTATTTTGTCTACAAATGTTGTTACTAGCAAGATAATTTCATGGAGCAGATTGATTATTGACAAACTTATATTTTCTCAGTCAATAATTAATCAATCAGTCAATTGTCTGGAACTCGAAGATTCATTACCGTATTCACAAGAACCCTCCACTGGTCCTTACACTGGGCTTCATGAATCTGATCCACATTACTACATCGGATTTCAATAAAATAAATTTTAATACTGTCCTCCCATCTAAGCCTTGTTCTGCGGAGTGGTGTTTTCTTTTTTTCTTTTTTCTTTTCTATATAGGAAACTTGAAACTTAATCAAACACACTATGAATGCAAGTGAATAAATTTAACGTCAAATTTAAAAAAAAATCATTTCTATTTTTTTTTTAAATTACAAATGACAATAAATGTTAATCAGAGATTGTAATGTGCTTTTGCAGAAATAGTAGTCGTAATTACTATGATGGGACACCTAAGACCGAAGTTTTATCTTCCACCTCTGAGATTTTATTCCAGGAATTTCTTTTGTGCTTTCGTGCTCTCGGGATTTTTACCTGGTACCCCTGCTCCAAATAATACGAAACTGTTAATGTCTTTGTTCTGTATACTTCTTTTTTCTTTGCAGGAGCCAATGGTCTGCGCCGGAGAGGTCGTCAGACGTACACTCGTTACCAGACACTGGAGTTGGAAAAGGAATTTCACACAAATCACTACCTCACGCGACGACGACGTATCGAGATGGCGCATGCGTTATGTCTCACGGAGCGACAGATCAAAATTTGGTTCCAAAATCGACGGATGAAACTCAAAAAGGAAATTCAGGCGATCAAGGAATTAAACGAACAGGAGAAACAGGCGCAGGCGCAGAAAGCCGCGGTTGCTGCCGCGGCGGCAGTAGCAGCGCAGCAACAACAAGGTGGCGGCGAGCCGAACTAGGAGTCGGTGCACAACGCTACCTCTGGGGCGTCTGCATCTCCATGGACACATCATCCGTTGCAAGGTAGGCTTTGTGTACATGTGCCATAATGTTACCACACGACATTCCTGCAGCTACAAGGTTATAAATGACTAGAAATTTATGTATGAAGCGCTAGCCATGAATATCTGTTTAGGTGGCGACGTTACTCTCTTGAACATTACTTATGTTTTTGTCGGTTTTCGACTTTAATAATCTTCGGTTGCCCACTTTTATAACTACAATGGCTGGCCTTCAGTAGATCACAAGAAATAGGCTGCCTCTTTATGCCTATTTAAATGTGAGCCGTAGCTACCAACTTGTGAGAATCACACCTGTGGTGGCAAAATACAGTTGCACCTATTACCATGCGTTAACATTGACGTCTACGAAATATTATTCTGCTTATGTATAGTTAAATTCTTGAATTAAATTATCATGCCGCTTCTGCATTTTATGGTTAGTAATGTAATATTTTAACTTTCAATCAAATGGGAGAACACAGTAAGTAGTACAAAATAATTTCTGCTTTCTTTCTAAACTCAGGTTTTTATTTGGAAAGTAACGTGTAACACGAAACAGTGCCCCCGACTTTTCAGATTTCTCGAAATATCTAACCAACAAAATTCAAAAAACCCGTACAACCAAACAAAATTATTATTAAAATACTGATTTTTCTATATCGTTTCAGATTATCAAAGCCTATCAGTCGCGTATAACGTGATTATTATCTGTTCCTCTTGGTACGTTTCCAAGAGTAATAGTAAAGCCAATATATACATACAAGCCATAACATGAGTCGGCTTTATCATCTGCGTCGTGTTCGTCTTAACGGAGTATAACATTTTTCACATTCTGCAATCTCAATTTCTACGTAGACTTTAAGATGAACTCTATACGACATCGTGATTTGCCTTAGTATGTAAACAAATACTGTCAGCCTGAACATGAAACAATATAGAACTCCAATCCCATATTTGAATAAGGTATCATTTATCACATTTTTGATACTTTAATCTGCTTTAAATACACTGTACTGCTGACTTGCTTGTTATGAATTGTTCACAATGTTATTTGAGTCAGGCGACTCTATTTTATTTATAATTTATATCAGTTGATTGCAAATAGCAATGAAAGTATATATGTGCATAGGGAAAAGGTGCATGGTTCTAATGTATAATTAAAAGAAAAC
Source organism: Zootermopsis nevadensis (assembly GCF_000696155.1). The sequence goes on along the minus strand of NW_019060513.1, from coordinate 64,477 downwards.
ATTTTATGTTATGTTATGTCATGAACGCTCAACGGAACTTTTCAATTGTCTGTGTATTGAGCGAAACTTGTGCATCTATGTGTTAGAAAAATTCAGTTGAGTCATTCGGAACGTGAAAACTTATGAAAGTAGTAGGCCCATTGTTCCAAATGTAATGTTACTATTTCTTAGAATGAGGACGTTTCGGGTAAGCCTATTGCATTGTCATTAATATTCACACTGTAAAGAAGGTGACAATTGAATTGTTCTCAAGAAATTATAGTGCAACTGCATATTACTCATGATGAAGGTATGGATGCATTCAGGTAGCCCTGTTCCAAAGTTTAATTTTTAGACTAATTGTAAACAGTTTTATTATTTATATCATAATTTAAATATTTGTTTAATTGTGAGGTAAATAAGTTATATATTTACGCAGACAGAAGTTTGATCCATCCCACAATATTTATTATGGGATACTTCCTGTAAACAATGGTCAGTTATGTAAATGAGATGAATGATATTCGGTTAACGGAGGACAGGTATTTGAATTGGCCGGCTTTGCTGTCAGGTAGGACTATGATAACAGCTTAATCGTACTACATACATCACTATTAAAGCTACTTCATACTTTTGCATTTATATTTTTGATGTTATTTTCTGGGGAATTATTTCCTGAGAAGGTGAGCTGAGCGATTAATCGCGCCAGACTTCTTACGTTGTTGATAATAAGGTCATATAATTTTGTGTAATTATGCGTATTATTTTTTCTTACATCAAGTATTTAAGTATTCTTATGTTCAGAAAATCTTGATGTGATTCAAAATTCCTGCAACTTGAATACATAATTAGTTGTGTTATACACAGAGATGATGTGTTATTAGGACTGAAATTGTGAAGCCCTAGGACAAGATTTCTTAGCTACCACCTCAGATTATCGAAGGGTGGCAAATCGCGTTTATGAACTGGTTATTAGCTTTGGACATAGTAAATTTCAACAATTATTTTGTGCCGATGAATACTTCTGTAGAAACAATGAAATAAAGGAGCATATATATATATATAAATATATAATAGGCCTGTTCCTAGGGCTAATTGTAAGCCTAGCAATGGTCCACACTGAATTAACAACTGCATTACAAGAATAATCCTCACAGATTTTAGGAACATACTACACAATCATTTGTGAAACGAATTCAACTCTTACCTTTACGTAAGGATTTATACAATACAGAAGTCAGGGAATGTTTAGTCTCTGTAGTAGACCGGTTGTCATGTCTGGGGAATGTTCATGGTTTTTCTCAGTCCTTTCAGGGAAATAACGATATATTTTTGCTTCCAATTAGGTTATGACTGCTTTCTTCCAGTTCATTAATTATCAATCACTCAATCATCCGATACATACAATTAAAAATAACTAAATAAAAGTACAGGTTTTTAATTTTATATTTTCTCATGATATAGCAGAAAGTAGCTCTGCTGTTGGTTACGGTAATTTCCAGGCCGCTGAGTTCAACATTAGAAAACTCCTTGTGACTTTCTTCGGTCAATGCAAATGGGTGTATCGAACTGATTCTGCCGCCTTCAATAAAGATTCATGAATCACAGTGTATAGGCCTCTTCAAATCCCCTCCCCTCCCGACACCGTACAAGGTTGCGAATAGACAGTCTCATTGAAACGCATAACATCCACACCCAGTTTGGGAATAAAATATCGCAGGCGGCTTCATCAGAGTTTGTTTTACCAGCTTATGGGTGTGAAACTTATTCAATCGCCGTAGGAGAAGAATATGTTCATTGGACGAGGTTGTTTAAGAACGACGTGAAGAAGGGAATATTCTGAACCGAAAACGAAGTGGTAATGGGAGAATGGGAAAATAAATTACATAAAGAGGAGCTTCATAACTTATTCTTTACCAAATACTAATGGGTTGATCAAATTAAGGTCTATAATAAGGGCGGAGCTTATGAAATATATTATAAATACATAATTTTAGCCGGAATATCTGATGGAAGCAGACAGCGCATAGTTGATAGAGGAGAGTGTGATATTAAAACGAATGTTACAAGAAATAATGTGTGTTAGTGTGGGTAGATAATCTCTTTCAGGACAGGGTGAACACGGTAATCAAGTATTTGTTCTTTAAGCAGCTGGGAATTTCCCGAACAACCGAGGGACTCTGATCCAGCTCCTCAAGAAAGTCTCTACTCAGTGGAGTTGCGTACGAAACGTTTTGTTAGAAGAACTACGGATATTCGATTTTTCTTTTCGTGCGTACGAAACGTTTTGTTAGAAGAACTATGGAGTATTCGATTTTTATTTTCGTTTTACCGTTACTTTCCGTCTGTACGTGTACACCATTTTGTATTAGAGTGGTATTTTTATTATTTAGTGTTCTGTCTGACGACAGGTCCATATGAACAGGATCCTTCCATCCTTTTCTGGGACTGGGACCTGTTCATATACGTTCTTGGCAGATGATCCAGAAGTGGTTTGCCATTGCCTTCTTCTGTGTGTGAATGGAGTAATTGTTGGGATGCCACGGAAGAAAACTCCGTGTTGCCTAGACCACGGCCTTGCCCAACACAAGTTATAAATTCGAGCACCGCCGGGAATCGAACCCGAGACCCCAGGATTACAAGGCCAGCGTTCTAACCACTAGACCACCGTGGCGGGCATTAGAGTGGTACGTGCCCATAATTCTTCTTAAAAAAGGAAATGTAGGATGTTGCTTGTTGCTCTAAATTTAATTTAAAACTGTCGAGATGCGGCTTATTTGTTCTAGTTTTCACCAAACTTACTTATTCCAGACTTACAGAACAGCCTATGGCATAAAGGATATACAAGACGATAGAATATCCATTAGTGTCTATTGTTGTAAACATGTGAATGCAAAATGGTGTATAATCTGTGCAACCTGAACACTTGGTTCACGTTTAAAAGCTAGTCGTTTGAGTGTCCATATCGCTTACTGTCGGTGCAAATAAGTTATGTTTGTTGATAGCGACAAAACTTTTTTGTCTCAAGAGGAAAACAAAGCACTGTCTTTGTATTTTCTCTCTTTATTTTCTGTCCCTTTCTGCCTCAGACGCTGCCGACCGATGAGCTGAGACATCACGTTTACATGCAATTACACACGCCTTCCGTGCATTATTGTTCAGAGAGACCCATAAAGTGTTGTTGGAGAGATTCGTTTACCTCTTATGTGTGTCCTACTGAAAATTATTCCGTTTCGCAAGTGATTGACGAGGCATTGTGTTTCGCCTATTAAATTGCCATTAATATACAAAGTCTCCAACCGGTCGCTTCTTTGTCTCCCGCTGTGAGTTATCATCGGGACACCCCATTCTGTGTGTTTGAAACGTCGTGGCCCCATTTGTTGTCCCATTTTATTATCCTTTTTATTGAACTTGTCTTCGAGACTCTTTCGACGGTTCATTGCCTGTAGGTCTCCAAATGATAACAAATTAACATGTAACTTCTTTAATTCCAGCGACTCTGTTCACTCTGAACAAATTGATGGACTTTATTACTCAGTTTTAAAGGGACCTGACGATGGTGTGTCACAGTCGGGAACACTAAACTCCTGGACTTTGTCCGTCTTCCGGTATTCCAGTCTAGTGACCGTTGTTAGCTTTTTCTAACGGACTCAACTGAGTAGATGACCATCTCTTTTCATCTGAGGATGGAAACAGATTCAATTTCCGATACGTTGTGCTTTTTTGATATCAGACGGTAGACAAAGACCAAGAATTTAGTAATCCCTAGTGCTGGACTTTACTTTGCAAGCCTCTATAAGTTAGTGACTTGAAAATTTAGAAAAAAACGAGTGCTTATGACTACGGTAAAATAACTGGACATATAAATAAAAATATATTGAATATGCAATTATTTTGTTCGTGAAATTAATATTTAAACTTGTCATATACTTACGTTAACCCGTAATCGTACATAGACCTCTTTCTGTGCTTTCTGAATAGTGTGAGTTCATATTTAATATAAATTATAAAATATTTTACAGAAGTCTGCGATACCTTTGTAATCGCCTCGAATTCTTGTACGCCTGTCAGCACGAAATCAATGCTGCATAATTAATAAAATTGGCTTTGGTCATTAATTATTATTTGATGTGGCTGCAACTGTTAACATATGTACTTCTGGAAACGTGTTACGGTCCATACATTTGCTCCATAAATAATAAGGCAGTTACAGTGATTTCTACTTTCGTTGTGACACTACACCTGTTTTAAGTTCATGTAAGCCTACACATTCATATCCAAGGCCTGTACAGGTTGCTTATTTAATCATGTTTTTTGTAGTAACGACATGTTAAATCAGTATGTGCGAAACCAGGTGTTAAGAATGGGCATATTTATGTAGTGCAGTAAATCTTAACCTTTTCTTGTAAGCGGACCGATAAAATAGCTGCAGGTTTTCCTAGGACCGGTATTGTCTCACATCGTAGGCCTGCAGTACAAATAGCAGCCCGCAAATGCGATTACTAATAACACTTCTAAACCTGTTTGTGTAGATGACGGAGTTGGTCTTCTGATTTGCAACGTCGTTGCTCCAACTGAATCGTCTTTTAACTGTATCCAGACCACCTCACGCACATACCTGCCCAGGGCCCGTGTTCGAATCTGAGCACGAGTCAATGGAGCGTGGGTGGACAGTGAGGGGAGTCGCGTGCTCCACTCCTACAATCGTGTTTGTACCCGTCCTTCTGGAGACGTGAAGAGTTGTGATTTGACTGAATTTACTTTCTCCCAAATGTTATATCCTACACAAGGGATCGTATCAAATAGTTTAATATTTGTCCGAAATGTATAAAATTTTAATCGGTACTCGACCGTTAAGGTCTCTGACAACTATCTCTCATTCTCGCTGCTGTGGGAACCTGAAATATCACGTATTTATCTAAGATTTATCTTGATATGATTTTTCTAGAATCTCCCGTGATGCCGCTTTCAAAGATTTGTCCACCAAAATTCTACTCGCTTTTCTCACCTAACCATTTAAGCTACCGGTCACCGTCCAGTTCATTGTAATTCCGTTGTACAGGTCACCAGTAGTCCTATATATCGCAATATATTTTTCGTTACATTATATTCTGCACTTACTTCATCGTTCTTATATTCAAATGTATTCCTGATCGCTTAGCCTTCAGTCGTCTGTAATTTATTTCCTTTCCCAAGAAAAACATACTTTTTATAACATTAAAAACCAAGACGCATGCTCTTGGTCTGTTTCAAGATGCTTGAAAACTTCAAGCAATTTTTCGCCCACTCACTTTTGTTAATAATTTAAACGAAAATGAATTAATTAATAGTAACGAGCAAAATACTGCAGCCACATTAGTGCTGTTGATTTGTTTATGGATGTAGTTACATTTTGTGTAACTGACTAGTCGGTGCTATTCAGATGACACTCGTCTGCTTTCTGACGCATTTTATTAGTATTAACACCACCATAATGAAGTTAAAAAAAATAAACTAAAATAAATAATACAAGTATCTCACTGGTAAAAAACTTATTTCACGTATGGATATAAGAAACCTTATATTGCATATATGTAACAATAAATTTTGCTGTTCAGAACGAATTTTTTTAAATTGCAGTAACGGTTATACAGAAGTTTTTCTGATCGATGAGTTTTTACCTTATTTAATATGGCTGTCAGTTACTTTCATATGTACTCCTTCAAATAAAATGCCTTCAGAAGAAGAATCTGAAATTTCATCAACTTTGCTGTATTGTAGTGACATGTTGGCAATTAAAACAAGAGACAAACTAAATACGATGAACAAAAACGATTATCCCCAGACTCACCTTAAGAGACATAGGAAAACCACGTTTTTTAGATCAGGGTACCCTGTTATCCGGTCGAAATTCTAGTCGTGTGCTTCACGAATAAATCTTACAAAGTTACCGTTGCGCTAACCTATCTGATACCCCTGGAATTTATGCAACAGATTGTCAATATCGATCGAATCATCTCTTAGATTTTTCCCATCAAACTGAAACGCTCCTCAAAGTCCTGCGCTTATCGTTGAGTATGAGGGAATTTATTCTGGAGCTACTGAACGGTTAAAAAACGCCTGCCGTCAGCAGCTGAAGCTACAAGTTGCCGAACTCAGTGTACTGAAAGCAATGTATGCAAGCTGTGTATACGGCATCTAAAGCCTGTTGTACGGCATCACGGATACCCTCTCGTTGATTGTAAACGATAAAGTTTCAGTTCTGCTTGTTGAATAAATATAAACTCTAATGTAATAATTATTCCGTCAGCACTTAACCATATTTTATTTTACTACAAACGTATTGTAGTAAGTCTACTGCAGACGCATTTAATGCTCACTCAGCTATTATCAATGCATGTCTTGCCTTACACTCTGCATTTATTTACAATTATTTTAAGGTTGTTGTATTTATTTTGTATTTTTAACACGCGTAACTAAGGTAATGTTACGAGTTTTAAAGGCTTAATTATGTTAACTATGTGGTGATAAACTACATGATAGTTAAGTAGACCCGAAATGCGTCTGTAATATAATAGGTCTTACTAAGAGGAAATTGTGTTAAGTTTGGGATTGAATAATTATAACATTATGTTTATTTCTGCTCCTGGTAATTAAGTTGTAGTGCGCACCAACAGTCTCTTAATAAACTCACGATAAACTGAAGATAAAAGTGAAAGATCCATGATTATGAGCATGTGTGGGTAGGCCTGTCTCTTAATAAACTCACGATAAACTGACGATAAAAGTGAAAGATCCAAGATTATGAGCATGTGTGGGTAGGCCAACTGAGCAGTACGCGTTGGTATGTTTTAAAATTACAGTTTCATTTCACCAGCTGCTCCTGTTTAATTGTGTCTTCCGTTTTTCTGTGCCCAGTAGTATCACGCTGATTTTTAAGTTACGTAATTTTGTATTTAGTTTTGCACATAACGAGCTAAGAAACTGTAATGATAATAATGAGTGATAAAAAGAATTTAATTATCGTCATTTATCATTCCAAACACCAACCCCATTTTTATCTTACTCTTACACCAGGCTTCAACTTTGCTAGCTAGTGGTTAACACCTTCATATACGGAAGGTTCCGGTTTGAATTATCGGCCCGGATACAGGAGGTTTTCCTGTTTATCTCAGTCCCTTAAAGGAGACTACGAGATTTTAACTTAAATTAGACCACGCCCACTTCCTTCTACATCCTTTTCAATACATTGTTCATTAATCAGCTATATGTAATGTGAGCTTATAACAGCGAAGATTAATCGACAAAAACAGATGAATAAATAAATAAAAATAATAGCTCTCGTTTCAATTCAAGATACACTGCCGTCACGTAGGTGGAATATTAAACCAGTTCAACGTATAGACAACGCAGTAAAGTCAGGCCGAAGTATCAAGCAGATGTATCCATTTGAGGGGTGATTTTTTTATATGGGTCTATAAAAGTCTATGCTTTAATGATAGCCTTTGTGCTCGCTGCTGTATAAAGAAACATAACCGATGCAGTAGTTTGAGAATAAAATTCTTCCTCTCTCACGAAATGTGTATCTATCTCTGTCCCACTAATATTCCTTACAAGAGAAAATCAAGGCAGACAACTGGCTGATGTCTTCATCGTGTTTGGAATGAACGAGAAGATTGCTGATACGGACAGACAGGCTTCTCTGCAACAAAACAGACGTATTTATCAGCGTGGTCTTGGCACTGTATAACCGCTTTGTCTTTTTTTCTTTAGTGCACTGCTACTGATATTACAAAAAGGAAGATTACATGTAATTTGGTTTGCTTAGCCTCTAAATACAGTTACACAAATCAGAAATAAGTTTTCTGTCAACACATTACGCTCTGTTTCAGTGTTCATATTATTACAATTCTTCTGCTCACGATATGTTCAAGGATTAGGAATTCTGATGCCTCTCAAAATATACGTTTAATCGTCCAAATGATTTTCCTGCGATTCGTATGAAGATTTGTAATTTTTTATATTTTCGTGTTCACCCATTCTATCTGCACGGTTTTCCCATCTTATTCTAAGCTATAGTCTCTTGAGATAGGCCTATATTATCTGTCTTGTTTGTGTCAAATGTTAGTAGCCTATTTTTGTCTAATTTTATAATATCCAGCTAAGTTTCTTAGATTTCTCATTTCTGCAGTTTCCAAATTTTTTTGTATTCTTTGTCTTCACCCCGTGCCATCTCTCCACCGTAAAATTTTTTTGTATTCTTTGTCTTCACCTCGTGCCATCTCTCCACCGTATTATGCCACATTTAATTATTATTCTCATAATTTTAGGTGCTTCTTACGCCTTAGCGTAAGCGGCGAACAAATTATATTCCCGTTCATGTTTGTCTATTGCGTCTTTCTTCACATTGCTTCAGTAATGACTTTAAATCACATTCTGCAACAATGATATTGGATGACAATATTACTTTGGTACCACTCTTTCAATTTTTACCCTACTGATGCCATCACCCCCTGAAACTATAGTTTATTATTTATTAAGTGTTCTGTCTTACGACAGGTCCATTGCTCTGCCCAAAAAGAGCTCTCCAGTTGTCCTTATTCTCGGCTTCTCGCTTTAATTCCTGGAATGTCATCTTCTTTCCTTGTTTAAGGTCGTCGGTTAGCTGTATCAGTCTTCTTCCCAGTCTTCGCTTTCCATAGTGCACTCCTAAAATTGCTATCACACATGACGTCAGTAAAAATATAAATTTCCAAACTATATTTCGCGGACACACTGGATTTTCTCAGCACTTAGATGTTAGGGTAAGCTTGTATTATTCAGCATTATCTTACTGGTTCTTTATCATTATGACCTGCTTTCGATTCGTTAACAAAAACGTTAACATGCATATTAAGTTCTTTTCACAACAGAGGACACAAAATATCATTATAAATTATAATCCTCTTCCCGAACCGTGGTGGAGTGGTTGGCACTCCTGCTTTGTGTTTTGGGAGTCCTTGGTTCACATATCGACCTACAGGCCATCTATTATCCAAACTTAGGGTTTTTTGTGATTTTTCTCGGTCCGTAACTGCAATGTTGCCGAAACGTTGGTTAATGCCAAATATCCAAGGAGGCTCGCCCGAAAGCCGACGTTATACAAATTTTTAATTTGATTGGTCACAGTAAATTCTTCTCGTCATATAAAAGGTAGGCCTAATCGGTGACATGTTGTGTTGTAATAAACTCTGCTTATGTTTTAATGCCTTGACTTTATTGGTAATTAGTTTTTGGAATGTTTAGCGGAAAACATCGATATATTTTTTGTTCTCTGACCCTTAAAACAGCATATACAGGGTTGCTGCACGTTCTGCATTTGAGTTCTAGGTCTAAATGCTCTATTATTCTACTGTAAATATTATGACTTCAGTAAGCTGTTTGATTAAAATCGATCAAGTTGTTCAAAGCATATTACAGTGGATATGCCTGTAACGTTTCATAGACACACCGGTACGATGTACCAGAAGTCTGCCTTTCTGTTGGAGTGATGGAGGAATAGTGTAGCCAGTCCATAAAGTTAATAAGATGATGTTCTTTAAAATCTGATGAAGAAGCCTATAGTATCACTGACCTCTTCATGTGGCTCTCGAATTGAAGAGACGTCATAGTCTATACTAAAAAAATCACTATTACGGTTTTTCGAAAAGGAAATGACAAACTAAGAAAAATCTTAAGTTGGATAAATGTTTCTCTAGTGACAAAAAGTGATATAACGTAAAGTATAATTTTCAGACCGTCATAAATTAAGCTGCGGACCACCGATTGAGAAACACTGTACCAATCCACTTAGAAAAGTAGTTGTCTTTTGTTAAACATTAAATAGGCCTATATTTTCTCCTCAAAAATATTTTAAGAGACGATAATTTTTTGCCAGACTACGAATAATTCTGATAAATTGCACGTCTCACAAATCATGAACAAGTTTTAGTTAATTTTTTTCTGCCTCTTTGCATCTAATCAGGATTGAGTAGCCTGTAACCTTACTTTCAAGTAGTTTTAATCTACTACCGATGATTGTTAGCAACTAGCATTTTCTGTAGATATTTCAGTGTTCGTAATGCATTTGATTTCAGAATTCAAAATCATTTGAAATTCATAGTGCTTAATGTCTATTTATCTCGTTGTCTTTCAGAATTCAAAATCATTTGAAATTCCTAGTGCTTAATATCTATTTATCTCGTTGTTATAAGCTGCTTTCCTGTTCTCGCATTCGTTTGCTTGTGTGAGCATAGTAAATATATTGCATAATGTTCAGTTTTACAAGAATGTTTAAGGTGCATGCAAAGATTCAACCCATTTACCGACGTCTGTGGTTATGCAAGAAAACAGATTTACTATTTTTATAATGGAATGGAAACGTGTTTTTATACTTATAGTAAACTGTGTTGTGTTTTTAAAAGGCATTGAGTTGTTATTTTTTAAACATGCTGAATGAGTATAAACGAAAAACCGGTCTGTTCACTATCAAATAGGTAATGCATCTTACATCAAACTGTACAGCTGAACAAAGAATAGTCTGTGTCGTACAGTCTGCATATTTGAAATGTTTCACTATTCAGTTTGGACTTTTCTCTGTGTGTGCGTGATGATGTCATACAGTAAGCAAAGTCGCTCACTAAATTAGATGCAGGCGAGTATTGTGTTATTGAGCATATCACTTTCAATCTCACTTCTTATACCTCTAATAATTTTTCTGCATAAACTCCCCTGGCAGGTTGTATATTACCTACTTGAATATGAACCATCTTGTGTCTCGTAATGTATGTTTACATTGAACATGTTTTCACTATCTTGATAATTAGGATCTTTATAATGCAAGAGCATATTCGGATACTTCTCGTGGAGGGTGCGAGGTGTTTGGAGTGTTTAATGATCTGTTGTTGGCAGGTGAATATTCGTTCGGTGGTGGAAATGGAGGAATATTTAAAATGTGCATGCAGGCGTACTATCATTGCGCCGTGTGCTGAATCAAATTGAAATAAAAAAGTTCTGAGAAATAAATACTTAAGGGCCGTATTTTAAGTGGCAATAGAGTCGGTCTCACCTCGCAAGTTGGCACGGTTAACATATTTATATTATTGGCGACAAGAATTTTAAAATTACGGAAGTGAGATCTCTAGAAGAGTGATATTTGTACAAAGTTTATTGAAATTCCTTCTGTTGATTTTTACGTTTTGGGTGAGTGTTTAAACATGGATGCACGTGAACGTAATGGCTCTTTGGCCAAAGTCCGTCTTTCTCTATGAAATAATAAAAGTACCGATATATTAACAAAATAACATCTGATGATACATCTTAATCTAAGGAGGGTGTTCATGGTTGAACGAAAGTAATTAGGCCTACATATTTAGTATTATTAGTGCAATCAGATCGATGACATTAGGAAGGATCAGACACGTGGCGCCTAAAAGATAATTTAGAAATGCTTACAAAATTTTAGCCGAGAAACCTCGAAAAATACCTATAAAATAGATTGGAAGACAATATTGAAATATGTAATCTTCGAACGATAGATTGCGAAGTTGAACTCGCTGAAGATAGGGTCCAAGGTTCTTACGAATTTAGCAATTGGCCTTGGGGTTATGAAGGGAGGTACTTTTTTGGAAATCGCAACTACATGATCGTAGGCAATACAAGCGTTGTTATATAATTCTCTTCTGTTAGTAGACTGTGTCTTGGGAAAATAAAGTGTCATGTTTTTTTTCGATAACTGTCTCATCTTTTCATTATATAGGCCCATTTTTATGAATGTGTTTGCCGTTTCAAATTATATTTCCGAACTCATCCTGTAGTAAACAACAGTTGATCACGATTTAGTTCTCACAAACTGTCTAGGTGGCAGCACGACTGTGATTACGAATATTTCAGATTTCAGTCATTTCAGTGGCTTGTCAGGTGCAGGGCAGGAAGCGTTCGCGTTGTCATATTGCAGTCATTTTCGTTTTCTGTGCCATTTTTAGTGCTACGTTTCTTTGGTGGTATATTTTGTGTCTGTGAATAATATTTATTTATGTGTTAAATGTGAACAAAGTAGTTTTTTATTTTTGCGTGGAAGTATAGCCCATTATGAGACCAAATAAGTGTGTTTTGTTGTGGGTAATGACAATTCGTAGAATATTTGACAGTGTGACTGGTACATTTCCTGCTTCTTATACAGGAGGTCTCGGGTTCTTTCCAATCTCTGACCAGAGACCGACTGTACTTACTGTGGTTTCTCGTGGTTTTCCTCTGGGCAGATACCGGGAAAATATCTTAAATTAGACTCACGACCGCTTGCTGCCGCATTTTTTTCCAAATCGTTGTTTACTGTAGTCCTCGCATTCGACGCTATATAGTCTGAGCAACTGAAAAAGTGTCGTTAAATAAACTTTAAGTGTAAGATGTAACGGAGAACAAAAACTTGGAAGTTGACTAACTTGTCGTTGGTTCGTACTACAGGTAAGCTACACCATGATAAATTTCTTACAGAAGTTTAAAATATCGTGTCAATCATGGATATGCCAAATCCGAAAGAATTTCTACTAGATTCAAACAACGTTTCCAACTATTCGGATTTATTCAGTCATTTAAAGCCTAATCTATTTCAGTGTGATGTCTTCTGGGTTGTTGCGCCGTAGTCTGGTAGATTACCGACGTTTCAGAAGTGCTTGATGTGTCTCTATGATGATGGTATTAGCTCCTCTGAAACGTCGGTCAACGTATGCGACACTACACGGCGTAGGATCACATGAGACTGGCGTCATCTTTGTAAACTGTATTTGTGGCCATTATGAGGCTTATTTTCTTATTTTGAAAGACAAAAAACTTAATGATATGCAAATGTTAGCGCCAGTCTTGCAAGTCGTAAATTTTAACCCAATACGTCGTTCCTGGGAACTGTATTTGTAAACATACTCGACGTGAAAGTTCATGTGTTGGCTATAGGATTTCGCTGGAGTAAAATCCTGTTCTGAATATTAGCTACACCTGCAGTGTTGTTTTGTATCTGTGGACATTTTGGTGTGTTTATTATTTTGAATTGGAAGGGTTCCATCTGTTTCACATAAAGTAGCCCATATGCTTTAGGTTTTGGTTATAAACACTCGCACGATCTGTTCTGAGCTTAACCCGGTTGTTTTGTTGATGTAATTGTGTTTGTGGGGATGAATTTGACAATTTTTATTATTGTTTATTCGGTAATCATTTGATTGTGTTCTGTGTATATTTGACTAATCGCTCAACGAGCTGTATCTCGCTGCTGGATCCTATCACGTGCCACATGACGTCAAGTCCACGCACATCCACTCTGTTTTTTTTCTATTTTCGTAACGTTCATTTTAAAATATTGTTCCGTCTACGCCTTGGTTTTCCGAGAGGTCTGTTTCCTTGAGGCTTTCCAAACAAAATATTGTCTTATGGCTGTGAAATGCGGTTTCTAACTTCAAAGAAGCATAATTTATTAGTGTTTGTAGATTAAGTGTTCAGGGAAACATTTGTTGGAAGTTAGTTAGAATGTTACAGGGCGATTGACTTCGTGATTTATGCTGAAAAATGGTGAATTTCAGGATGTTAGGTGTGTTGGACGTGCGGCTTGGATCAGAGAGGAGACGAAAGCATAGAGAATTTTGGTGGGGAAACCTCACCTCAGATTACAGAGCAGGTGGAAAGATAGCATTAAAGTACATCGAGGAGTGGTAGAATACTATATTAACGTACTTGTGAAATTCCTGTTGCCATAGTTACCGAATATGAAAATAATAAATCTAAGTAGAAGTGACTGGAAACTATTTTGTAAGTTAAAATAATGTATTTCCCTTGCACAAAAGTACGGATGAAGTCGTTATGCGTTGACCACATGGGTTTCGGTTGAACTTATCTAAGGGCAGAGTGAATTTGCGTCACCCTTATTTAAAGCAAGGTTAGGGTTAGTAGTAGCATTTGAGCATTAATGGGACATAATGCTGAAAAGACTCAACGTCTTTGTAGGGTACTGAATTCCTGTCGTCCATTCAAAACGGACTTGCATGCCCTAGAGATTTTACCGCGCCTCGCAACTTAATGTGTATTATATAAAGTCAGTTTGAGTTTGTAAGTGGAAGTGTTTGTTGGCGCACGTGTTAAATATTTAAATGGTGGCGGGCCTCCGGTGGGGGGGGAGGCTTTTTAAGTAAGTAACAAATATATATTTTTCTTCATTTATGTCCTGTAATCGGCCTCCGTGATAGCCTGAAGATCACCGCCACAAACAAAAATCTGTTATGGCGTTTTTTTCCTGTTCTATTTGCACGAACTGTGGAATTGTGTCGTTCACTCGAAACACATAACTTTATTTGCATACGGTATTAATCCAATGATGACTGTGACAACATACAACGAATACGAGCTTATAGTTCACGAAATGGGTTATAACTCGATAACCCTGAGCTTATGATTAACAACAATCAGGTTGCCATTGTTAACGAAGCATAAAGCATAGACGCAAATTCTATAACTAGCGTCCCTAGACGATTCTGTACGGAAAGCAATCACATTGCAGCCAATCATTCTACAGCACCACTTATAGATTACACTTTCAATTGTTAGCTTTCGGCCATGTTGTGTGATTGTAAGTGCAAGTCCATAAGACCAGCCCATATTATATTCTGTATTACATTACTTTTCACCCATCGCCCCACCCTTGAACTAAGCCTCCCTAGCCAATCGTAAACAAAGTTGGCGTGATATTTGGAAATTGTATTGAATGTCATGTAACAATAAACCACCGTACCAGTAACTCTCCTCCCCTTCCAATATCATGTACTTCAGTGGTCAGATAGTTTTTCCGCTGTTTGCGTAATCGATACGTTAATCGTTTTCTGGAGATTTGGTGTAGGATTGCACGTGACTGTTCGGAAAATCTTGCTCTGACCAGCTCATTTCCCTGATGGTTGTAAAGGGAATTGAGCGGATCAGAAGATATTACAATTGTTAGTGGTGCATTGTGCTGAGACATGACAGGACAGATGGCTTCATCATTCCTATTGAATAAATTCCCTAAATAAAAATAGGGACAAGTTTTGTAGTTTGTGAAATAATTATGTGGCATTTTGTTTATAATTACTGATCTCCGGTTTTTATAAATTTCTACATAAACGAATTATTTTCGACAGTTCGGCTCCATGCTTCAATTTAACTACACTACATTTTACATTTATTAAAAAGTGTGACGGTCTCCTAATTTTTAACATTTTGACACATTCCACCCTAAAAGTGTAGAATTTGAAGTGAAAGTGAAGCTTTTACTGAAATGTTTAATAATGTTGAACGCTATTAAGTAAGCGTGACATTTACTATTAGAATGTGCGGAGTAAATAATCAGTTCTGTAGATTCGTGTGAAATATTATGTGGTATACAGAGTGTTATGTGTACATCTTTTTGGGGTACTTGTATTTGTGCATCCTGTTGTGGTATCGATTGGTTTACTATATGTAATTGATTAAAATACACCAGCTACACACATTAATTTTTTTTTGTTAACAGTGTTATAATACATTTACATTTGCCGAAGCATTCTTTGATCTTAGAGATACCTATCTTCCAATGAATTATTAAACTGTCATATTGAATTTACTTAAATTATGTTAAAAGGGAAGCTATTGCTTACTTTGATGCTGGATAGCACAGGGTTTATTATGAAGTTGTCCCAATTACATGCATGCTAAAAAAAAATATTTAGCTTTTATTTACATTAATGCAAAGATTTAAGCTGCATGTATACTTTCTAGTACAGATTCACAGTTTCTGCTTTAGACGTCTTCTGTCTCCCTCACTCTGAAACCTCGATAACCCTTTCACTGATCGTAGTAGGCCATGAAAATTTTACGAG
>NW_019060513.1:3969-48604 GCF_000696155.1 Zootermopsis nevadensis | reverse complement strand
GTACTTGCTTGCTTTTGGCCCCTTCGGTGTAATTTGAAGTGAATTCATGTTATGCTGTTTATACCTCGTAAGCTGCCGTTTGCTTAGCCACTTTAACCCCTTCCCTACCAATTTTGTACGACGCGAGTTCCCACTGCATAAACTACTGACTCCATCATCCTATCAACAGTCAGTCCTCTCTTGCTCGTATTCCTTCTAAAGGACTCAGTTGTATCGTTTACTGCTACTGGTTAGAGAATGAGGAGTTTTATACGTGAAATATCATCAGCTACTAGGTGTTCGATTTCTTGGTTAGTCGAATCGATTCTTCCATGTCTTCGATGGTCAACGTCGATGCCAAGTTACCGAATTTTTCAGAAAGGGTGTACCACCCTAAAGGAAGAAGGTTTGGTTGTTTTTCTTTTTAAATTATTTCGCTCTGACAGGGAATTTGTTTAATTTCGCTGTTGTACTGTAAGGAATGCCAAGTGAGATACGAAGATGACTCCTGGGACTTTGTGTCGTCACATGGAGGTCACATTTTTGACTTTTGTTTTAATCATTTATTGACTTAATACAGTTTAGCGAATTCGAAATGGAAAATATGTGTCAAATTAAGCTTTTTTTTGGTGTTTGAATGTACAATCATATTAACTACAAGGGCAGTTATAATCGATTTGTTTTGTTTCTGTACAAACTGCTATGCCAATTTTAATAAAATAAAACTCGGTCCTTCCATAATTTCGGTTGGGATTACATTTCCAAATCATAGCATTTAATTCTCAAGAAGCATAACTCACTAACAATGAGTCGCCATTAGTTACCAATTTAAATAAATAAAATTTCTGAAAGAGACAAAACTATGCATAACACTTGTAAAAATGTAAATTCTACAAACAAAAATTGAAGTTTCCATCAATATGATGTGCTTCGTAATGTATCCTCGGCAGATGATTTCTTTAAAAATGACACTATGTGCGACTCACTCAGTTTAATCGTGTTTTAGGTATAGAACAATTGTGTGCCTATTTAATATTATGCTGGTTTATCGCAGTTGTTATAACATTAATAAAGTTATATATCTTTAAAATTGCATAAAAATTAAGAAATTCTGGTAGTGGTGATTCTTCTACACCTGATCTTACGGTCATGCCACAATATCTCGGTCTACATGCATAAGTCAGTGACGTTTAATCCACTGTGGGTGAAATATTTAGGCTAATAGATAATGTTGTGAATCGGTCTCCGGTTCAGCTTTTTTGACTACAGTTCTCGTCACGTTAACTATAAAGTAGGAAGGTTTTATGTTCTGCTTTCCCCTTTAGCAGCAGTAGTTAATCTGTAGATTTAATGGTGTGTGTTCGTCGTCTGTTGTTATGCGCAACAGAAGGTATTTTATGTATCAGATGTACGCATTATTCTTAACTAGGCACATTAATTCAAATACAGAGCCCCATAACGTACTGCACGCGTTCATAATCGGTTGTTTTCAAACTTAATTCGCCGTTTTTAGTGTTATTTCTTCAATAAACTCACCTGAGTTTTATGTATTATATTTGATGAATAGAAAACGAGATTTATGCATTTATTTAATAAACAGTTTAATATAAACATTTGATTAATCTCTATTGTTTATGTATTGGATATAAAAATTTTATAACGGTGTTAAAATTGAAATTTATGTGACGAAAGTTCCACATTATTTGCCTCATTGTGTGTGAGCGGCGCTGGATGACTTCATACGTGCTGGACAACTGGGTATCGATTCCTTGCATGGGCAGGAATCATTTGTCTTCACCACCAGATCCAGATTAGCGCAGGATAACATTAAGCCATTTTATCCAGTGGGTTCTTGGGGACAGTCGTCTCGGATAAGGAGGTCAGGGCGTGTTGACCATTGACCTTCGTCCAGTGCCAAGTAAGACATTGAGCTTTACCTCCAATTGCTCCATTCATTATCATACCATGATGTATAACTACAGGGAGTACTTTACTTCTATCTGCATGTATAAAAGGCATAAGATTATATCCATAAAATATAGGATAAAAGGGTAATGATGCCTTAAGTTTAATTCGGATACAGTATAGATAATTCTTAGTAGGATCTGAGGTTCTCACTGCGGGGAGTACGAAGATGGATGCATTCGGGATGGTAGTGCCGTGTACTTTCTCATAGCCCTGATGATGGAAGCAGCAACGACCTCTGAAATTTTGGTACACTTCTACCAGATTTGTTGCCACGCGTAAATTGAAGGCGCTGTTAGTGCGTGGGGTCATTTTGAATGAGAATCGCTGATAAATTTTCTGATTTTAAACTAGCAAAATTAGGTTTCACCTATTTGCTTCTCGAAGGAATAACAGAGTCGGTTTTAGGAGAGAAGGAACAGAGTTGTTGCTCGGAGCACCCAGCATAAAGGAACGCCAAACCGAATTTGATATTACTTGTTGACTAATGCTTTTTTTTCTTTTCTAAGCGAAGCAAAATGTGCACTACTTGGTCTTTCTTTACGTGTCCTTTCCTGATATTATTCGAATGCTGATCGAGTTTGACCAATCGAAACCGTGAAGCCTTCACCTTAACTTGAGGGCCTGGGCCTGAGAAATAAATCAAAGGGCCCCGGTAAGCTTCACGAGGTGACGGAAAGCAATACTAATCCGTTTGAATTGTTCCTTTATTACAATGCTTGCCATCAGCAGAGAGCCCGTGACAGGCAAACATGAATAAGCAATATTAATATAAAGTTGTTTTGATGTTGGGGTGGGGGAGTTTGGTGTCGTTTCGTTTGACCAGGACGCCATTTTTTCTAGGGCCAGCCATATCAAGGGACAATAGTCCATCGATAGCGTAGCTGCCCCTCTGTATGAGCAATTCCACATTTGTGCGTTATCATTTTCTGTTTTGCATCACTCGTCTTTATTGCTTGATTTTCCAATCCAGCGTCGCTGAAACTTCAAGCATGTCCATTCTTCTTGCCTATCTGGAGGTTCTTGTCTCCTGGGAGCGGTAACTATGGTAACTGTCTACGTGGTACGATCACCCTCCAGTCTAAGCGAGTTGGCTGCTGAGGTGTCTATAAAACAATGAAGTTGATTTTACGAGTTGGAGTTGATATATGCTTTACTGTAAAATGAAATTGCTTTCTCTCACTGGCCCCTCCATCTCTCCGCCACAGCGCTCTTCCCGACGCTACGAAATAACAGTCTTAATAGGCCTGCGCCAGCAATTAGCCTATAACATTGCTGTACTTACAACCGTCGCATTTCGAGGCACAAAACCAAATTCAAAATTACAAAATTTGATATATCTCAACGCTATTTTATTGATATTAATTAAGATTCTGTCACACGCTTGTGTGTAGTTAGACTTTGGTCTAGGCCTGTGCATAACGTAAAGAAATATAGCAGCAGTTTTGCAGTAAATGGAACAGGATTTATTCTTTCTCACCACTTCTCACCTAGCTCTTTACTGAGTAACATGGAAAATTAGTTTTTATGCGGGGAATATTACGCCACTATCAGAATAACTACATCAGGCATCGTCTTGTTAGCAACGCCATGCTACACCGTGTTGGCGGCTTACAAGTAGACATCAACGTTTCGAAGGAATTTACTGCCTTCTTCTTCATGGATTTACTCCATCTTCCGTGCCCTGAAGATGTGAGCTGTATAATATGTTCCTCCGAAACTTTTGTATGTGCCTTCTTGTTACCAATCGTACGACGTCAGACGACATTGTTTTTTTTCTGCAAGTCCTCCAAGGACACCATCCATCTAGCTAAAGGAGCTGCAGATGTTGGAAGGTGTTGCGCATTGAGTATCACGCTGAAGAGTTAAATTGCTCCATTGTCCACCGGTAGTTTACGGAGGAACATTTGTTAACTGTTCTAAATGAGCGCTGCCAAAGGTACATATGATGTTAAGAATTTTCTGCTGGTCAGAATGTATGCCGTCTGTTACATAGAAGTCGACAGGTGCATAAAAGGGGCATGGTTAATCTAGCAGGTTTTTACTTTACCGTGGAAATTAACTTTAGTATCGGAGAGTAGTCTTTTGTGTTTTTTGGGTAATGTACATGGAATTTACACAATGCTAGGAACTTTTTTGCAGTCGTTGACACGTTACAACCAAGAATGAGATAAGTTGTTTTGTCATGATACGGAGATTGATTATCGCTGCATATCTCACGCGAAGTCCACCTTCTTTCCGAAAGTCGCAGCTCAATAATTAACATTACTGATTCGTATTTGGGAGTTACCGAATTCAAATCTCGACCCTTGAGATCGGCTATCCCGGTTGATGATTTTCGTGGTTTTCGTCAGTCATTCTGGGAAAATGTTGGAATAGTACCCGAAGTTAGGCCATTATCACTGCTTCCACATCGTTTCTAATTCAGCATTCCATAAATATTTTATAATTAGACGCTATAGGCCTAAACGTGTATTCTGACTTACGTACAAAATAAATTCGTCTTATTTGACCGATAAAAATAATCTCAGAAAGCGAAATGTGACTGCAGAATTTGATATTACTAGCGCCTACCCCGCAAAGCTGCAGAAATAACAAGGTTGTCATCGTGCGATGTATGGTCCTGAGACAAAGTAAAACCATCTCCTGTAGGTCTGTGAGGTCGCATCCTGTTCATTAGGGGTACAAATGTGACCGGCCATCGCGCTGTACTCATGTTCCGTTTATCAGTAAAGTATCTAAGAAGAGGGACATAAGTTTATGTACGAGATGAGCTTTTCTGATCGCACAGTACAAATTCCTTTATCATCATTCAGAAGATTTAGGTGATTCGTAACCACCTACAAGAACACATGGCGTCACAACCGAGAAGACCACAGTCGACATATTGGCCTCCGTACAAACGTCAAATTTCAGATGCTATTTCTGGGTCATGTCATGATTTTGGGTCAATTCTCACGAGAAGAAAAGTTTTGCTCATGCGTGATTTTGCTGTCTGCTTCCTACAAGCGATTCCCTTCTACTCATATCTGAAGCAACAGACCCGATGCGAAGCCTGGTGTTTAGATCATGGCACCCAGAGATCGCTTCTGCGTCATGCTTTTAGAGCGGCTTGTCCCTTTAATACCTATACTATGACCGCATTAATTGATTCTATTAAAGGCCAAAGGGTTAACTATTTCATTGTTGGGAGTGAAAGTGTAGAGATTTGTATTCGTTTATAACGAATTACTAGTTCGAAATTTTGCTTGTTGAGACTTTATTTAAAGTTTTTGTTAAAACAGTTTTATGGGAGGATAATGTTAGGCGGGATATATGGGAGATAGGAGACTGGATTTTGTTGGCCCAGGACAGGGTCCGGTGGAGGGCTTTGGTTAATTCGGTGATGAACCTTCGAGCTCATTAAACCATCTAGTTAGTTAGTTATTAAAACAGTTGTGGGCCTAGTTCAGTTCGTACAGTGTCCCAATTAACGTGAAACCCGCCGAACCAACAGCAACGGGAGAATATCCGAGAAATGTGTTGATCACAACGCAGAACGTAGCAGTCGCATGCTAGCAGGTTCCGAGTTACGTGGGACATTGTATAATGAATACAAAGAGGTATATGTACCTAAGTGCGAGGACCTGAAGAATCCTCATCACTCTGACGATGGAAACGTCGGTATACTTTTACCAGGCTAAACGACGCAACATTATACTCGACGCCGCGACAACCTGAAATCTCATCCTGAAGTTAATTTATCTGTTTTAAAACTGACTAATGAGTGCAGATTACCAGCAGCTGTGCATACGAAAATGTTCAAAAACATAATTTAACAGGGAAAGATTTTATGCAAGTGTAATATGGGACGGCTTCTTACTGCAGAGGTCCGGGATAGAAACCAGAAAAGATCATGTGCGATTTGCGGTGAACAACGTGACACAGACAATGTATTCTTCATCATCATAACAATAACTGCC
The DNA here is from genome assembly GCF_000696155.1 of Zootermopsis nevadensis. The sequence goes on along the minus strand of NW_019060513.1, from coordinate 42,698 downwards.
TGATAGGTCAGACCCTTGAGTTACGCTTGACCATGAGTGAAATAGGTGTCATAATAATTTTAAAGTTTGTTTGATTTCAAAATTTTAAAATTGTTGCTAAAATCGCTTCTGTGCGGACGTAGACTTTCATAATCAAAGACGGGTCGATCGAATATAGAGAAGTGATTGATCAGATCAGTTCATGCATATTCTGATTTCAAAATTTTAAAATTGTTGCTACAATCGCTTTCATAATCAAAGACGGGTCGATTGAATATAGAGAAGTGATTGGTCAGATCAGTTCATGCATATTAAAACACTGTAAAAATTGTAGGTCTAGTTCTGTCAACAAGTGTGTGGTTGTCGTGTTGATTCAGAATTCATCGGGAGAAATTTGTCGAGTCTTAGCAAGCAAGTAAAATTCTGTTGGGAATTTGTGCATAATTTATGGTATAATTCCTTAAAATAATACGGTATTAGGAACACGCGATTCTGACGGAAGCCGTGAATTTTACCAGAATCGTTAGGCCTGTGTGTACCAGGAAAGTTTGGGGCTGTGCGGGTAGCAAAATAGAATGATGATATCGAAAACCTCCAGCAGTAACAAGAAACTTCTCACGCTACGTGCGCGTTATTACACCGACAAGAACCTGTAAGATAATGTATCAACAGAAGGCTGTCTGAAATACGGACGACGCAATTACAGGATAAGGAAATAACAGCGCGTAATTGATTTGCATGACTTCATAAATTTTAAATAGCAGAGACTATCGGCAATCTACCGTAACAGTCTTTGTTTTGGATTTATCACATTTATTCCAGTTTAATAACTTTTTAAATTGGTGTACACTAGACTGTGGTTTCATGGCTTATTGCGCCTGTGATCTTTTGGCTAATGCCCTGAAGATAAAGCGGTATTTTCATACCAAACGTTGATGCACCCAAAAAGGACATATGGCTCAACAACCAGCAATGAAATGTTTTTGCTTGCATTTATTTTATATTTTGCACAAAAATGTTGTCATAAACAATTCCGCATAATTGATTTAGTCTCTCGAAATATTCTGGTCCTACTAGCAGATATCTGAGTCCCAACATGAATAGTAGACACGTTGGCGATGTTTTTGGCACTGAATTGAACAGATTAAATATGATTGGAATTCTATATTCGACATTAATTTGCAGTCATACGAAAATCGGTCAGTTTGTCGTTAGAGTGGAATACAGAGGCATGGCGATACCACAAGCCACTTTATATTGCGTTCGCAACTAATAGTTTCAAGAATGTTCCTATAGCTTTGTCATATCTGTCGGTCTGTCCGCATGTAAGGTAATATCTCGAGAAACTCGGAAAGAAGAGGCGTAGATTTTGATGTTGGAATGTTTTGTCGTCTTGTTGAGATAAAAATGAGTGACCATTTTAAACATCAAGTAGTTGTGTCGTTTAAAAACCATTGTTGTTTTATTAACTTATATAGTATGGTCTTTAAATTTCCTGATGTAATTAGGACAAAATGAAATAATTCAGCAACTTTTTAATGTCCAATATACAGTTTTGTGACCATCCGTTCGGCTATTACCAGTTTGTTATTACATGCTCAACGACAGACTGACGAACGGATTGAACAATCTCAATAGGCGCTCCGGAGTAGAGAACGTGTTAAAACAAAACAAAAAAAGTTCAGGTCTGACGATTATGAAGATGAGTGATTCTGGGATATCATCTTCGTGGCTAAAATTCGTTTTAAACTAATTATATTTTCACTTATTTTTCCATATACTTTTTCCTTCGTCGGTTTCTTTGTACCACAAATATGAATTGGCCTTTTTTAACTCCGAATAATCTATTCGAAAATAGTTCTACCTGAAAATCGGGCGTTTTGAATCCAAAAATTTGTGTTAGCTTTATTAGCACAGTTTAAACTTACTTAATATCTATAACAAACATCAAATTATGAAGTGGTACAATGTTCAGTAGTAAACCAGACGAATATCTTCAAGGTAATTATAAATGTTGACTTTATTAACCCAAGATTTTTTTAGGTACAAGACATGTAATTAAGGCTTTGGCCGGCGACTGCAGCAGATTCTGTTTTATGTCCAGTAGACCTACAAGAAGACTGTGGGTTTCAGTGTGGCAAGGTTTTGCACTCTGAAGTATCTGCATAGAGCCCTCTTCTTCTTCACAAAGTAATTACGTGAGGGGATTTTCACAGCTAGATTTAAGACTGAAATTCACGTCGTAAACTCTGTGAGGAAAGTGGAAGCACAATTATCTTAATTTTCTCTTGGTTGGACCTACAGTTCGAGTAAAAGAGGGAGGGTTTAGCCCTATTCAATATCAAGTATTTATAACGTGCTTTGATAGCCTGAGCTTCCTTTCGGAATATCATCTTGCGTTTCTTTTTTAGACTTATTACGCTGCGATTATGTATTTCCTGTACCTACTGACTTCCGCTTTTCTTCTCAAAACAAGAATGTTACATTTTAAGTAATTAGTGTTTTCGAAGTGATGTTTAAAAGTAGATGAATTCTTAATATAAAATACTGTGTGTGGCGTATGATTCCTCCTCTCTCTCTGTCGCTCAGTCTTTACAAGGAACTTTCAAACAAACTGTTCAAAGTACAAAATATGCGCCAGGAACACTGATTAGCTGACGTACTCGGATAAGGTCTTCTGTATGCTTTTGAATATGAAACAAATTTTACATCCAACTAGAAGTGTTACCACACCATTATTTCCATCTAGTCGTCACTGAGGCCTTCGCTACTGGGTTGTAAACAGATGTAGGACAGATAAATGAAACTCTTCAACGTTCAAATTGAGGCGCTTGTGAAATGGTCTAATACGTAGGTTGACATCAATGCCATCTAGTGTCAATATAACCTATTATTTGCTGTCTGACACAATTCACCCCACCAGATTCCACAAAGGAGTGGCGTAGTACGTGTTGGAGGGGGCAGCCAAGGAGGGAATCGGACTAACCATTTTCATTCAATATTAGACGCTTCCAAACTATCCACTATATTTACTACCTTAAATGTCATCTTATGATACAGAGACCTTTTGGAATGTTACACAAACAGTGCCAAGTGATTTCAGGCCTGTTATGTGTTCTTTGAAGTGTTTTGCACGTAGTAACATGTGCCAAAGTTAGCCTTTATATATCAATGCGCGGTTGCTGTTGATATAGTTCAAGTGTCCCCGCACAGATGGCAGTAGTGTTTTAATGGATCCTACCACGTTCTGAGACAGGCCCAGCGACATACTGCTATTGGCGGGCCGCGCGAGGCGGAAGGATACAAAGGCACTTCCAGCACCACACCATCGGTTATTGTCGTAATTCGACGAAACGCCGCCAGAGGGGAGTAGTAGTACATCGGTTTGTCGTCTGCAAACACAGAGTTGGATAGGCGGAGCTTGCGCGGAAGGAACGCACTATTTTCATAATGGCGACGGGGTAACTGCCGTTTTATGGTTTGTTTTGATGTCCCTGTGAGTAGGCTAGTAGGACTCTTTGCTACGCGCTTGTCGCGTGCCGTTTTATCGCTAGTAGGAAGCAGGCCCGCTTTATTTTATAGCCCTGGCAGACGATGAAACAGGGAAGTCAAATAAACGTTTGAAAAAGAGTTCAAAAAAGGAACAAAGCAGTCAGATGTTTGAACTCGGCTGCTTTATATTATTGTGGAGAAGTGGCAAGGTGGAGAGAGGGATATATAACTGGTTTTTTCATGGCCAGCGAAATGGCAGAATGATAAAGCCATAAATAAACACGAGGCAATGTTTAAAACTACCTCAGGCGAAAAATTTAAGTCTGGACCTTCCAGAGAAAAATATAATTTTATATGTATAGGGATTATTGAGCTGTGGGCTGTTTTGTGTTAACATCAAATCAACTACTTTGACGTGTCAATCTTTTGCCGTTTTCGCACTGCAAATGGCATGTAATATACATTTTAATTTTTATTAAGCAAATTTATTCCTTCCCTTGATTTTACTACTTTTTCTTAGGCAATTTAGTAATTTGTATCCTGCAGTTCGAGTCCACCTTCTTCATAGAAAGCGAAAAGGAAAATTAAACCTGTTAGATTCGCTTAATTGCACACAGAATGAAGCATTTTGGCTCTTTGTTCTTTATGTGCCTTTCTTTAGCATATTTCACGTTGTTACTTTTTATGCCTGTATGAGGTGAGCACTAGCCACGGTGGTCTAGCGGTTAGAACGCTGGCCTTGTAATCCTGGGGTCTCGGGTTCGATTCCCGGCGGTGCCCAAATTTATAACTTGTGTTGGGCAAGGCCGTGGTCTAGGCAACACGGAGTTTTCCTCCGGGGGCTTCCCCGGTTTCTCCGTGGCATCCCAACAATTACTCCATTCACACACAGAAGAAGGCAATGGCAAACCACTTCTGGATCATCTGCCAAGAACGTATATGAACAGGTCCCAGTCCGAGAAAAGGATGGAAGGATCCTGTTCATATGGACCTGTCGTCAGACAGAACACTAAATAAATATAATAATAATATATGAGGTGAGCAGTGTATCGATGTATTGTTATTGAACAAATCAACAAATGAAACAGCGTCTCTAATTCTATGTAAGTGTGTAGTCATGTGCCTCTATTTTACCATTTATGTCTGCCAGTAAATTGGTCTATAACCCATCCTTTGGCCTCTTGGTGTCGTGCCACATACTTCATAAGTTCGTAAATATCTTGACGTACTAATGGGTCAAATAATGAAGTGTCTCACCCTGGAAGGAGGGGCAGACGCAGACGGGTGTGTTTGTATGTCAGCGTGTGTTAGTAGTCGAATAGTAATTCGCCGGTGTGAAGAATGAGCCATAAAAGCCACACTAGATAGAAGTGCCTATTTGTTTGTGGTTATAGACTCAGTGGAGGGGCGTCTGTAAGGAGCAGTAGCGGTAATGTTACGAGGGACGAAGGAGGAATATGGATGGGGGGGGGAAAGGATATTTTAACTTATGGCGGTTTTATAGTTATAGACCCTGTAGTCATGTATGTATGGTGCAAAGCTTTTAAAAGGCCATAAAAGGATCAACAGCCACATACCGCTCGTAAACATAATTTTAACTACCTACTATCTTGAGTTTTATTACTGGCTACTATTCGCCCACCTTCTAACGCTTCCATTCATTCGATGGTTTGACCTTTCTAAAAAAAGGTCCCCCCCTTACATTTTACCGTCTTTATTAGTTTGGCGGTATGTTAGATCAGGTTTCTTTCTTATTCATGTACTTTAATGACATATGAAGACCCTGGAGACTAAATTACATAGATGCAGCGTCACGTACATTAAGTTATCTTATTTATGGAGGAAATAAAACAATGCGCTTACAAGTTGTGCCACCGACATGTCTTTTATTGTTTTAAAACTTCACCACAAGCTGTCGCATGCACGTAACATGATTCCGCAGAGTGACACATATCATTTTTTTAAACTAGCCTTCTAATTTCCAAATTTGATGCTATTTCTATATATTTCGACACAAAAATATTATAATTATCACATCATTTATTTCAAACAGTCGTGCAACTAAGTAGCATATATCTGCAGAAACCGAAATGAAGTTATGAAACTCAATATTCTTACCTGTTATGGTTTATTGACTAAACCATTTCAGTCATGTCGTCGTAGAGTTTGGAAATGCGGCCATACAACTATTCTAAATCGTAAATAATTTGCTAGGACACTGTTTTATAATGTAGAACCAATGTATAAACGTATGTGTTTGAAGCTTCATTCGGTACTCCCCATGTGGACATTAATATCTAACAGAGCTAATCTACTGTTTTTTGTGTGTGTTTCCATGGCAGTGTTCCCTAGTATGTTAGCGTTTGAAGTGTTCAAAATATGAACTGTTAATTTAGGTCTCTCGGCCTCAATTTTCTCTGTCTCGCTCTCATCGCCACAAACCTAACCTATATATTCACACTGAACAAAAGAAGTCACGTGACCTGTAGTCTGCTGTTCAGGGTGATCAATACGTTAGTGGAATTTGCTAGCCCTACAAGAGCGAACTCTACGTCAGAGAGAGGAAGAGAGGGGGAAAGCAATAAATATATAGTGAATATAGTGACAGGAAAAGAGAGGTGGTTGAAAGAATACGTGAAAACAATGCGATATGTAGACACTAAGAAATCAAACGTACGTTATAAATTTACATTGGAGTAATACTCAGTAAGCAAAAACAACTAGCCGAAACGTTCTTCTGATATTGCATAAACAACAGAAAATAAAATGGCTGGAGAAAGAGTAATGCCATCTATCGGGTTATTGCAGAACGATGTGTTAAAGTCGAGTGAGGGGAGAGTGACGCCATGTGAGAGAGAGAGATCATAGTTTTCGAAATCGTTCTTATCTCTGAACCTAGAGTCCTTGAAGGAGGACATTGCGTTTTATTTTGAAGTGGTTGTGTATTACAGAAGAGTGACGCTAGAGGGCCACATGTCCTTTTTTCTGGCGTTTTAAGGATCGATACAAATCTATCTTGGCAACCATTTTTGGACGCCATGAAATGAAAAGAAGGGTATGTAGAATGTAGTTTGACGAATATACGGTAGGGTGCACTAACGTCTATGATTTCCTCCTTTTTTGTTTTTCAATCTTAGAGCATCCATTCTACCGTTGTTTTAAGCATTACAAGTTCTTGTAAGTAAAAAATACGAATAAACACTGTGATTGTTTAACTAAGATGTGTTTGTTTAGCTTATGATGGCACTTGTTACGATTCGAAGCAGGCTTCATCTTCGTATCCTCAACCGTCAGGAAATGAAACGATGTTTTGTTTAGGGCAGGTTGGATAGTCACTAAGTTAAAAAAACAATAACAATTATACTAGCCCGATGCAGTTTCTAAAAATGCAGCGCCAATATCTGTCTTCCTCACTCTTAAAGTATTTCTTATTTCGTTCCTTGAAATTAACAGGCGCATTCAGCATTTTGTTTATTGCTTTGTTTAGAAAATAAAACGCAATTATTTTGAACTATAAGCCTAGTATTCATGATAGTTTGTTATAAAACGTAGGCCATCAGATTGTAAGCGTAGTTGTTTCATAGTTTGTGCTATTCGTGTTTATTTAAAACTAATATGGTGACTGGTATAATCTGGCTGACGATAGTGCCCGATTGTGGATTATTTAAACAGTTACTGAAATTTATATTTTCGTAAGGCGGGAAGTTTCTTAGTGGGATTTGAGGTTTTTACTGTGGTGAGTCTGAAGATGGCTGTCTTCTCGGTTGTTGCGCTGCGTAGTCTGGTAGAAGTTTGCCGACGTTTTAGAGAACCTTGCTGCTGCTTGCATACTTCACGGCGCAACAACCCACTTGATTAACTGAGCAGCTATAGAAATTTGAAGACCGACATTGCTCGATATTATTGTTAATTCATTTAATCAGTTGCGTAGTTGATTTGTCGGCTGGCTGCTTCGTTGTTAATAATAATTATAACCTTACTTATCCCTTAAGCGTTTCTTCTAACGCTAGTTGAATAAACAAATTATTTTACTTATTAGGCCCTATAATTTTAAGATTTGTTCCAGAACAAGAACACAAGTATCATGAAATATTTTTTGATAGGTGGGGAGTATGAAAATACACGGTTAGTAGTGTGAGACCCTGCAACACAGGCGTCCCCTGCAGCTGGCCAATTCACCTTGGGGGCTCTGTCGTGCTTTGTGTAGCAGCTGACAGTCTACCCAAGAAACGGTTTTTGTAAGCATCGGAGCCTATGATCGTTTAATGGCGTGCAGTGTTGCCATCTCAACTTTTTAAACAGGATATTTAATTTATATACCAGTACGTAGTCGATAATAACTTGAATTAGTCCTGCATGAATGATAACATTAAATTTTCTATTTAAAACAGAACCTATGCCTGTTGGACTTATTTATCCATTGAAAATAAATGTCTTCACCGGTCAGCCATTTTCTTATTGATTGTGAAGTATACCGCCACTTCATAGCTCATGGTTTTGCTTAAGTAACGGCATGTCTGGTTTTTATTATTTTATAGAATCACTTTCCAAGTACAAATGCGTCCGAAGTTCTCAGAATTGTAACACGAAAACAATCCGTCCTTCGCTTTGTACTTAGGCATGTGTTTCTAAACACAAACTTTTATTCTGAGTCGTGTGTTTTAAAATGTGTGTCCACACTATTTTCAAGGGACACACCGGATGAAAAGCATTACTTAGATTGAATATCAGCAAGAGAATTAACAATTCGGTGATATAATTGATTTTGACGATTCAGCGATATCTTCACTGAAATGTACGCCACACTACATCAAACATTACGCCTATGTTTAATAAACAACGACATAATATGCAAATTAATTTTAAGGTATTTAATTTTAATCTGTTTGCTTGAACAGCAATATTGGGCCTATGTAACAGCTAACTTAAGTTAACACGCACTCAGAACTTCTTTTCCTGCTTGTTAAGAAGTAAGGCGTGTGATATCAATAGATTGTTTGTTCATCCAAATGATAGTCACACTGTGTACCCAATTGGTATTTTTATTTTCCTAATTTTATAAAAACTTGAACTGTTAATTAATATTTTACCTAAAGTTTAGTTTGTTACAATACATCGCATTCAATTGCTTTATCAGCCTATTACTTGTGCAGAGACACTTATTATGCCAAGACTAATATAGTAAAATCCGGTTTCGGATAAATATGTTTTTCTCCTTAACACGACTCTGTAGCTTATTATAAGTGTTTCTGATGACAGTACTAGGAACGGAAGGGTTGAATTCACTGGGAAATGAGAAAATTATACAACATTAACTTAATGGTGTGTTCACTTCATGTAATTTTCATTAGGTATTTGCATTAAAGTAACCACACAAAATGTTTCGGGGATGACTAGACGGCGAAAGAGATATCTGAAAAATATACATAAATTATATTACAATACGACCGGATTTAACTGCCACAACCCTGGACAGTCTCCAGTATTGAGATTTTGTAATGGTGGTGATGAAATTTCTGGTCCTACAAGCACGACCTAGTCCCGGGTGTGCTCTGTATCATTAGTACAAGAAACAAATCGTTGAAAAATTGGGACAAAAAATTTATATTAGAATAAATGGTATAATTGAGGGGAAGTAAATTTATATTGACTGGTTCTGCTGCATATTTTAATGGCAAGCGTTGTGAAAATGTTAATATTAAAAACCAAGTTTCACACCCATGCAAGAGGGCAGGCAAAATTATAGTTTCGTATATCGTAATTTCAGACTTGAAGACAAAAGATTGTGCCAGAAGTTATTTTATATTGGTATTCCTTGTCTGGAGCTTTCTGTATTTCCTATTTATCACTTCGTATTCATATTAATAACCCGATGACATGCATCCATACTGAAACATTGTTAGCGTTTCTTTTAACTCGCTAACGTGCTGAAAGCATGTACAACTCCTCGGACTTGCATAGAATCCTGTCCTACAAAATAAAGTGTTATGTTCCAAACCTGCAGCGTACGCCAATCTATCATAATATGTTATGGAGGGTAACAGCGTTACAGGGCAATGTAATAAAGTATGTTGCAAGATAAATTGCATGCTGCGATAAAATACACAAGGAATGTGTGTGTGGAGTACATATGAAATAGGAAAAACATTCTTCAACCTTAAATGTATACAACTCCTCCTCAATACCCCATACACAGCTATGCAGAGAGTAACAGCTTATTCGTATCGTAGTTTTAAGATTCATTTCTTTATTCCTTCATCTTGCTTTTATTGTAGAACTGGACATGGCCCTGTTTTGCATGTCACTCTACTTCCTACACAATGCAACTCATAATGTAACTGATCGAAATACTGTAACAAGTGTTCCTCATATAAAATTCGACATAATTTTAATTCTTACACCTCAGTCTAAGATGTTTTTAATTAATAAATAAAGTGGCTTTGAAATTATTGCTTAAATTACCAGTAATTAAGTTCTGAAGTAAATTAGAAAATATTCCTAAGTTTCATTCTTTTGTTTAGTTATGAATTAGTTTACTGGCATTGTTAACGCGTCATAACAGTTTTGAATATTATTGTCTGGCCAGTTTTCGTGTGGTATGATTCGATATTTCTGATATGTATCACAAAGACTTATGCTCAAAACTTACCACTTAATTGCCCGATTATTGTCTGATCGGATCGACCATTTTGAAACAAAACAGTTTAGCCTTTGTTACGAATGACAGGAAATAACCAATAAATTAAAACTGACATAATTGAGTACAAGTACAGGGAGTTATATTTAATGTACTAAAAGAAGCCTATTAGCTATTTGGGCGTGTCTGTCAGTCCGAATACAGACCAAGTAGCGTAGACAACAAAGCAGCCTTCTGCGTTGTTTTGTGGAGTCCAGAAATGGGAGCCAGCGAGCATGACTTGTGTTACCTTCTACCGCGAGCTACGTACCATGAATGTCTGTGAAGGCTGTCCAAATGAAGGTTGGAGCTGAATCTGACCCTTAATAAGGTCTACAGGAATCGGACAATTAACTATACCTAAATAAAAATTGCTAGGCTGCAGGCCGAACTATCTGCGTTAGGGTAGGATGTTTCAGACCGACTCTGGGGCCCATTCAGTCTCTGGTCAGTTAGTGCTTGGAGATAAAGCGGCTAGCGCTGTGGTTAAGAAGGTGGAGCTATTCCTCCAGTTACTCTTACGTCTGCATGGTATGGTGCTTAGTTAAGCACCGACGATAACATAACCTTTATCTTTCGTTACATAGGGGCATGCAAAAAACCTTCTCTATTAGTCGTTTCCTTAATTACTAGTCAACTGTATTTTGTTGATATTCTTAGGAAAAGTAAAAGAGACTATCACATTTTACATTGCTGATTCCTCAAACATATGCTTGATATGATTGAGTGAACTAAACGAGATTTATGAAATAGTACTTTACTACAGTTTCGTCACCTTTCCTTCTTGTTTCACACAAAAATTCAAACTACTGTAACGTCATTGATTAGAATACCCAGACAGTATGTCTACGTGATCTGTTATATGTCTGTGTTACAGATTTAGTTTTCTCCGTGTTTTTATATTTGTTTCGTCCATGTTTATTTTTGAGCAGGTTTTCTTTTTGTCGTTTTGAAATATATTGTGTCATTATTTGTCGTATGCATCGACTACCACATTGATGTAACCGGAGAACACAAGTACCAAACTTAGGCCATTCTGGTTTTTTTTCTTTAAATGTCCTTATTGCATATTATAACTCACGTTTCTAGTTCAGTAACGATAAACCACCCCCCCCCCCTCCTGCAAATTGGAAACAGATATTTAATACCTACATGAAGTGAAAGAGATATCAGGTGCATACACATTTTAATTAAGATAATTTTTACGAATTGTAAATTTTAGATATTATAATATTGCAGTTCTTGTTTTCAACCGAATGTATTTCTAATTCAAAAATAAATAACATATATTTTGCCCTATGCTATTTATCTTTTATTTAAGTTTTTCCTCTAAGTTTTAAAATATGTCTAATGCAGACTGTTTATCTGTAGCATGCAAGAGTAATCAATAATTTCTTACAGGAGAGGAAGAATATTTTACTAGAATATTATAGACTTGCTGTGTATTTTTGAATCCCATGTCTTCCGAAATTCATTTTAAAGACAGGCATTGTGACGACAACAACTATGTTATGATGATATCAATAATAATGACGGACGACGATGGTGGTGACAGTAGTATTAGTAGTTGTAGTAAAATTAAAACGCATTACATATTTAAGGTTTATAAAACTACTTGCTTCTTTTGACCCCAGAGAGTCAGATGTTGGTTTCCCCTGGCGCAGCTAATCAAAGCCACAGGCACCAAGGGAGCAGTTTCTAGGCAAAATGAAAGTTCCCCAAACCATAGACGTACATGTCTTATTAGGTCTTGGGCAAAATACTAGTCAAAACCAATTAAAAAGAATTGTTGAGGAGTGGATGTATTTTCCCAATACGCAAACAAAAAGTGCCCGCAGTTAGAAGAATAGTCTCGTGTTCATCTAACATCTCTTATCTCCCTTTCCGTCCTCAACACCCGCGAAAAGAAAAATAAATTGGGTTTCGGGGTTGGAATCAAGGGGGCCCTCCGTTTGGTCACGGATAATGCTTTTACGAGCATCGGGGGGCTTATAAAGAAAATGAAAAACACTGTCTCCACTTTTACACAAGACCAAGTTTTTTTTTTTTTTAGCAGAGTGTGGATGTCTTCTTCTCCAGCCTATTGCTGTCGGTTTCCTGCACCCCCCTTCGACCTTCTATTCCATTTTCTGTTATTTTTACTCTCCTATAGCTTTAAGCTTCTTCAATTCCCTCACTACCTATAGCATCATCGTTCCTGTAATCCCACTTCCACCACACATTCCATCCAAAGTAAGGAATAAGCCACGTGGCTTGGGAATACACAATTATTGGCAAATTCTTAACAGAATAAAATAAACACACGACTGAAATAACGTGTGCGGCTCAGAATTACTCTTTCCTTCAGCCCTTAAAGTAACAGGCAGTAGCAGCGATTCGTTCACAAGTTCAGTCAGTCTTACGAAAGAGCGGAATGATTTGTTTCAGGATTAATTCTGAATTGGAACTTGCCTGAGGGCGTAACCTTCTTAATTTCATAAGATAATCCATAAGATATTCCATAATAAATGGATGTTCTGAAACGGGGTTTGTTTTTCTCATGTTCTCTAAATCATAATACTTCAATCTATTATGAATTCAACTTTAAAAAACTGAGTTATAACTGTTTCAATGTAAGAGACAAACGAATTAAAGTAAAATCGATTATTTCTCACGTAGGTCGACTTCTGTAATTAGTGTTCGCGGGCCGATAATTCCTCTCTAATGTCTCCAGTGGTAAGACGGATTGTCCGAAGAAAAGCCAGTCTTTGCGTGCACTCCCTCCAAACCGTATTCCGTATGGAGTAGTCCGTTTCTGGTGGAACTCTGTTCAACGGCGCGACTAGCGCGCAAGTTCTGGGCATGATCGCCTGCAGTTCCCGATGATCACGTCGCCGACTCTCCCTGCTTCCTCTTTGTCACTGGCTGGCTGTCCAACTACTCACAAATAATGGCGATCGAGAAGGGGACACTGTTCGATGTTACATGCTACTTGGTCCATGTTACAGTTTACGGGAATTACGAAAGCAGTCTTATCGTGGTTTTCATTTATTGTTCTGAACTCACACACACAGAAGTATAAATAATTTGTGTCTGCTCACGTGTGCGTACGTGCACTTCTGAGATTTGAACTTTCTTTTCCAGCATGTTTATGTCACCCATTTTTAATAAACCAGATTCAGCAACAGATAAGAGCAAGATAAGCCAAAAAATCACAACAGACCTACTTCTGATGCGTTATTTGCCCGATATGCGTAATAAGAACGCGTATAGGGCCGACAGTATCTGTCCGTCTGTGGCTCGTCACTTTTCGACTCGAGATCCGCCTGACAGAATTCGATTAAATTTGGTGTGGACGTTATGCCGTTGCATGCCATCTTAACTCCTATTTCATAATTTCTTTGAATTGGTAATAACAACAAAATACAGCCAGGCTGACTTACAACCATGTGAGGTGGCCTTGAACCATGTTTGATAATATTAAAAATATAACAATTTGTAGTTGTTTGTAAAATCTTAAAGTAAATAATGGCGGCCGTACAAAAAATTTTAAATTTGATAGCAAATATGATGAATCGTTTTAGCTACGTGTGTGAAATGTTGTTTAAAGATAAATCATGGACATTCCTACATACAGCACGTGAAACATTGCAAGTTTGGCGCTTTCTTGTGGATATAATAATGAACCTTACGGTTCTACGAAAGTCTGCGCCTTTCGTGACTTGCTGAGCTGACTTTACTGTGTACGGTTGTGGTGATGAGGCACTTAGAACAAAGATCTAAAACACTTGTATTTTACAATTATTAAAAATACTGTGGTAACTGATACTTGCCTCACAGTGAGAAGATTTGTAGTGTAATCTTTATCATCTTGGTCTCAAGTAATTAACACATGATCGCACAGGGCACACGAGTTAAAGAGAATAACTGAGCCTGGAACACAACGGTGATGATTGGTGATAATTCTCGCGATAATGGTGATACTCTCTGTGTAGGATCGCACCATTATTACCTTCGCAGGAAAATAAACAGCCCTTAATTTTTGAAATTACTGCATTCCGGTTCTCACTATATATTTTATATGTAGTATATTTGCTCTTATTTGCTTGTTGATGGTTTATTTAACCACGCTTTCAGTAGCTTAGGCTATAAAGCGTCCATGCCATTCTCTAGATACTGATGTTTGATTTCACCATTTCTCCGCAAGTATTCGTAGCTTCTTATTTCTCTACAATACGATGCGAGTCTTGTATACTGGAAACCAACAGATAGGTCTCGCACCAACTACAAAGATGGATGAAGTATCAAGCGTTTGCTTCGGTATCTAGAAGAACCATGCTGGGTTGTAGGATTAAGTCATTTCTTCTCTTACCATTTCCCTTCTCCTTCGCTCCCTTACTCTTCCTACTCATTGTAATGGATGCTAAACGAGAAGAGAGAGACAGAATAAAACAGGACAACGTAGTCGTACGAGTTTTAAAGTTTTAAGAGCAGCAGAGCAATAAATTGGCGGGTACAGATGGTGCTGGTGTCACCTTTTATGTTACAAAGCTCACCTTTCCAATCCCATCTGCAACGCATGCGCGAAGCTTTGTACCTCACGCGGATCCTGGATGTTTGTATGTGTGTCGCAGGTCTTTTTATTTTTGTCATTGAGAGTTGGAGGTTTATACGAACATGGAGGCTGTACATGCTAAAGTGTGTGTGTTTTGTAAGAAGAAATCATTTTACTTCTCCTGTATTTAAAAACGGTATTAAGAGAAAGATATGTCGTGATTTGGGTTCATTTCACCCGATTGTTATGTTTTGCAACAACGGCATAACCTAGTGAAAGGACTGGTTTTAATGCAGGCCTAAATCGTGTATGGAGCGAGGTGCTGGCTTGATTTAAGAACAAAATGATATAATAAAACACTTGGCTTGGAGAATCGGGCTGCCTTCTTTTTGTCTAAATTGAACAGCGAGTAGAATTGTGAAGATACGAGTCTGTTTTCAATTCTTTTAATAGATTGAAAGAGGATATCTGAATTTTTCGCCACTTATTACAGTGTTTCAAAGTTTACCCGAAAAGCGATAGGGAAGGTTTAGACGTCATTTGCTTCTTGAGATATCGTGCGCTGTTATTAACATTGTTCATGAGGTTAATTGAAGATGCTCGCATAAGTTTAACAACTTACAAGCCTGCACGTCTTTGCAAGTGTTTATAATTTGTTGTAGGTGCGTGATACGGAAATGTCATTATTTCTGTAAAGTTAAACATAAACCCTGTCGAAGAACAAGCAGGACTTTAATAATTCGTTAACAATACATTATATATTTTCAAAGGATAACCTAATTATAAGTTCTCCTGGAAGCTATTTCAGTAGGAGGACCGAACTGTAGGCCTATATGTTTTCGTAAAAATATTTTATAACAGGTAAATATTATGACATGGCTTTTTTTTATAAATTTAGTATTCAGTACGTCTTTCGCATCTATCCCAAATGTATGTAGATGGCAGCATTTCGCAGCTTTTTAGCCACGCTGTATAATATTGTCCTTGTCATCTCATTGTCACGAACTAAGATAACAATCTTACTATTTCTACGCCGAGTTGGTTGTATGAACATCCTAAAATAGCCTATATAAAAATGAATCTTACCCTGTGTTATATTATAACACGCTTCAATTCTAAATGATGAGTTGGAGAGAACTACATTTTTTATTATAATTTTGTTAACAGGACAAGTATGTATCAGCTTTCTTAATTCCAGCATGTGTCTACAAAAAGAGAGAGAGAGAGAGAGAGAGAGAGAAACCCATGCATTATCATTTGTGAAGCCTGACATAAAAATATTTCTACGGAAAATCGTCGACCACTCTGGTTTATTGGTTGTAAATACTTCATTAAGGCCGTAATGTTGTGGCTCAGTGTTAATATAATTTATGAATCGACTGTGATTGCAGTGGTATGGTAGTGACAGAATATAAGCAGGCCTGTAATAGTACCAGGATTCTCATGATGGTGTGAAAAGTCCGATGTTGTTCTTCCGCGTTCTAACGCGAGTGGAATTGCAAAAAATTTTTTTTTGAGGATTGTACTGCCTCCGCCTATGAATCGTTGCTTAAGATGGAGGCGGTAAGGACTCTTATCCTAAAATTAATTAGTTATTTCGGAATTTTTAATTTTTCCAAAAGCAGCCCAGTTTTTTCTGAGATATTACAGATGAAATCCGCAATAGGAATTTGAAAATAGGCTACATTAACCTGTTTATCCGTTTTTGGTTCACTGCTCGTATAATTTATAATCTCTATCGACGCTTATACATGTCAGTGAAATGACCCTGATTTGTAGATATTTCGCGTCATTTTTTTTCGGCTCTGGTTTACGCCCTGTCGTTATGTGAGGTCTCAGTAATTGTAATACTGACTGCTGCCTCTGAGTCGCGAATTTTAAAGCGTGTTAGCCTGCATTGTTTCACTGCAACAGTTGAAGCCTGCAAATGAGATTTAAAATTGCATGAAGCATAATCCGAGTTATGATTAAAGTTTCACAATTCTGTTCAATCAGTACTCTTTCCTATTGTGTAATTTCCCCAAGTGTACTGTTTGCACGTGATGTAAATCTGCGAATTTGTTTTATTTTTTCATTTTACTAAAATATATTTGTATGGCGAATGTTGTAATGTCTGTTACAGTTTCCTGAAGATGGAGAAAGTATGTCTATCCGAAACGTTGGTACATTCCTGCAATCCTACAAATTTTCCCAACTCAGAAGTCAAAGCCGTTAGAATCTCATATCAAATAATATTAAGAATGTAGTAATGATGAAAATTCGTGTATGTAAATGGAATTCATTGTGAATGCTCAAACTTTCTTGCGAACAGAACCTCTTATTTCGTTTTAAGTAGAAAACATGTTTAAGACTATTGTTAATAAACAGTTTCGTAGCTCTGTAGCTGCATAGGCGTATGTATTTACATATTTTTGTTAGTGAAACTAAGTTTCTTGATGGATAGTTTTCAAAGTGGCTTCCAGCTTGGGAATGAAGAGAACACAATCATTCAGTCTGCGTTGTAAATTGGCGTCACAATATCTGTTTTGACAAATTGCACGTCGTCAAATTTAGCACACCATTGATCCCGCTGGCTATCAGCCAACCCTTCTTATCCATTAACTTGTGCTCGATAAATGCCATAAAAGGGGTTTTCGGAAATGAAATAGTTGATTATGTCCCTTTGATTTACAGTTTATTTTTTTAATAAATGACGTTATGGTGTCGATTCCCTACTTCATCGTTACGTTTTGAACCTGTTTCATGACTCAGAATAAATGGTTTGCAGATCTTTTTGTTAACTTGAAGAAAACTTTTCACGCACAGTCCACTGCGGGAGATTTTTAGTTTCAAGACATATTTGCACAAAAACGAATTTAAATTGGATAAACGTCTTAAAGGGCATCTCGAGGGCTGTGTACGTTCACGAAGTTCAGATTTTGTATGAACATTTCGGCTTACTCAAATGTATTATTATTTCCCTTGTGACATTTGCTGACATAAATTGTAAGGGTTTCCGCGTTTACTATTGTATGTGGTCTTGATGACTGGCGTACTCAACAGTTTCCTTGACCTTCTTCAATGTAGATTCCCGCAGTCACTAACGATAAACAAAAACTTAAATTTAAATAAATAAATCGCAAAGTAGACTTGTAATAAACCATCACTTGGACTGTCTATCATGGTAGTCAATACGGAAAGAAATCGATTACCTCTTAAATGGTCATTCACATTGCTAAATTATAAGGTAGTTTATTATCCAGACGAAGGAGTTAGATGGACCGTAGCTTGAACGGCGATCAAATTGTGGAGTCAACCCTCTTCGTCTCTCTTTAAACCTGAAGCGAATGGTGAAGGGAAGGAGGTGTCTAAAATTGCGTCCCTTGGTACTTGTATACCTCTATAAAATCTGTTTTATTGGCAACCTGTGGTCTTCGTGGGGGTGGTGGCTAGCGAGAATAGTACGTAATGTGTTCTGGCGGAGCGTTTACAGTAGAGAGAGTCGGAAAGTTAAAAGGGATGGTCTCTTTACACTCCGAGAGGGGTTGACCAGCGGCACATCTCTCCACAACTGGACACAGGAAACGGAAATTAGCGGATAATAACAGGGAAGAAGCTCACTGCCTCCTCTCTGGCTCCACAGAGACCTGAAATAAAGGGGTGAGTCACAATCTATAACGCTGACCTCTAGTGGCAATGATAATGCAAAGTGGACCAGACACTGCCTACGTGTCTGGTTGGGCTATGTGTATAGAAGTCATATTAATCCTGCCAGCACAAAAGATAAACTAGGATGCTGGATGAATTCGTGGGGCTGGAACGGAAAGGAGAACTATATGAAGCAGTCTGCGTAGTTCATCCTCCGCATGTCATTCGTTGGGGCTGTCATTTGCTAAGTGTAGGTCCAACACGATAAACCAATTTGGTCCTACCATTTCTTAATATCTGTATGTATTTATACGTGTGTGTATGTATTTTACTAACAAACTAACTAACTAACCCGAAGGTTCATCACCGAATTAGCCAAAGCCCTCCACCGGACCCTGTCCTGGGCCAACAAAATCCAGTCTCCTTCGACTCCTATCTCCCATAGATCCCGCCTGATATTATCCTCCCATCTACGTTTAGGTCTCCCCAGCGGTCTCTTCCTCTCAGGCTTCCCAAATAATAGCCGGTGTCTTTTACTGCGAGTTTATATCCGGTCAGTAGTTTGAATGTTATTATTTTTATCAAAAATTGTCACCCATTCAGTTTGTAAAGTCTTTTAATGGCGTACGGCAGTGTTATTAAGTTGGTTCAGATCTTCGGAATGATAAGCAGGGTTTTAGCTGCGTATTATGTGACCCACATTATTCTTTCATTACAATTATTTAATAGATTTCTAGCCATGTCTGAAATTAATTTATATTACAATTATTATATCTTACGACTGGCGGTTTACACAACTGTGGAATAGGTCTTGGCCACATCCTCATTTTTCCTGTCCGATTTGCTCTTCATAAGGGAAAATAAAGAACAAGGTAAGAAGAAAGATGCAAATAGCAGACAAAGAGAGAAAGCTCACGATAAGCTACAGCAGTTAGCTATTTGTTCATTCTTATGGATTTTGGGATAGAACATTTCGATTTTATTAGCCTATCGGTCTTTCTTCTCTGACATGAGGTTGTGGGGGTAGTGTCTGTTCTTTCTGCTGGCCTGTTGTGACTCTAAGTTTACAGCTGCAATTCGTTGTTTGTTTAAGTTAATTAATTTATTTATTTCACTACTGTGACGCTTGAGAGACTCTTACTAAAAATTAATGATTATGGCTTGAAGACGTAAAGAAATGCTATATGAATGTTGCTTTATAGGCCTGTAGGTTATGTCGAAAAATATCTTGACCGAAGTTGACTCTTTAATGGTTAAATATTTTATTATACACGTAAGTTTATGTTGTAAAACCATTGCAGTACATTGAACAAATTAGTAACTGTGCGCATAGAGTAACAGTTTTTACCCGTTTGTCAGATTGTGGCCCTTGACCTTTGCGAACGGCACCAGTGACGTCAGTATTGTATGCGGTCAGTGATCTTTGCGTAGGAGGCTACAACTTGTGTGATGACGTCATCACGGAGTGTGTGTGTACACACCCGATCTCTTTCTCCTAAATAACCATGGTAAACATGGTTATTGTCGTCGTCAGTCATACTGGGACAAGTAAAAAGTGTTGTTGTAAAGTGGAACTTGCAATAATTCTGCCTAAATGGAAATTTAAGTTGCTTGAGAAATTCACTATTGTCACATTTCAAAGTTCTCGATTTTTTTTTTGTGACAAACTGACGGACAGAGCGATTTATAAACGTTCCGCAGTGTTAAAGAACGTGTCTTGGACACACTTGCTTTACCATACCTTAAACTGGCCATGTCTACTATGTGATATAACCAATGTTGTTCGTATTTTAAGGAGATCAAAAAAGAGAAAGAAATTTGTTATATTTTTGTAGTTCTAGATATATTCATTATCGAGACAAGACGCTTCACATTACTTTGCCAAAACTTCCCTTCGAGTTTTAGTTGTATGTAATCACTTATCAAAATAAAATGAGGAACAGTTTAATATGTCGTGATTCTTTACGGTATCAGATTACAGCATGAAACATGTAATTTCAGAGTGTTACGACTTTAAACTTTAATCCTGAACAGGCTTAGTTTAGTTGGTACGGTACCTTCATTACGTAAACTTGCACATTACCTTCCATGTCTCGGCCATGGCTGGCCGTTCTCAAGGGGCTTCATTATTTGTCCAAATAACCTGAAGTTGTTAAGATAATAAAATCCAAATTCTTACATGGGTTCCGCATGTTGCTAGGATGAAGGGATTAGCAATGCATGCAGAATGTTGGTGATGGAACCAAATGGGAAACGTCTGCTTGGAAGACTTAAACAGAGATGGGAAGATAATATTAAGATGGATCTTGAGAAGATGAATTAACAGTATGAAAGGTGAATGGAAGACTTCGATGCTAGGGGATTTTGGTTCCATCGTGTTAATAACAAGGCATTTTAACAACCTAAATGATAGTATTATAGACCTAATCAATTTCTTGCACATTTATGTACACGCCTGCATATTATATATGTAATTCCAAAGCAGTAGAAGAAAGGCTTTTAGGCTGGAAATGTTTACTGTAATTATTATTTTATGTGCATCGACCTAAGTGATAGAGTGGATGCTTGTTATGGGCTCTATTCACTGTCCATTATCCATAAACATTCTTATTTCTAGACGTGTTTCATCATAAGTGTTGCAAATTTGTAAGTAAATTAAATTATTGCCATTTTACCTCCGTGATAAAAGCATGTCGTTGATACGAATGTCAGACTGCAACGCGTGGAATTTCTAGAGAGCGCACGAACAGTTGTGTGCCGGCATAAATATTCTTTTCTACCTCCCCCCTTTGGAGTGAGTATACATATAAATTGCAGTGTTGGGTAGGCTTGCCTGAGAAGCTCCTTGCGTTTGCTACATATTATCATTGTTAGTACAGACCTTGCTCTATGTAATGAAGCTTGCCGGCATTTGCCCTTTTGCTAGAGCAGAGATTGTTAGAACAAGGGGTAGGAGGTATGTTCCCTATAGCCTATTTACTGTAAACTAAACGTATATATGGGTCCAATTAAACTTGTGTTTACTTTGGTGGAATAAGGGATGAGATAGATGCAAGGAGCGATATTGTGTAGCTTTAGGTAGTTCTGTCTCTGAGAAAGGTGTGGAAGGGATTTGCTTCTTATGCAGAGAATGGGGATGATTTGCAGAACTCCCCATTTCTTATATGTTCCTTCTACACTTTCCTCTTGCGTTTTGCAATCCTTTTTCGTGTCATTGCCCTCTTAATTTCGAAGTTGTTTTGTTTGGCTGCAAAATACGTGGCTGTTGTCACTGTTGCTATGTTTCGTGACCAGATTGTAGGATAATAATTTATATAACAGATCCTTCGAAAATGTGGCATTGATGAACCGTTGAACTCAATGATCGTCTTCATCTAAATCATGTTTAATAATTTAGTCTCTACCTAAAAAGAAGTAACGTAACAACATAGAACTTTACCATTAGAAATATTTTCTGGTTAATGTTTAGGAAGTAAATGAATGCTATTGAATATGAGAATCCTTCGAAACACACCAATATACTGTGGGCAAAATGCTATGTTAGTGATCATTAAAACAGTTTGAGCATGAAGTTAATACTCGACTTCAAAGCGTTGAAATCTTTAGGAATGGCAGTAACCAATCAAAATTACATTCACGAAGAAACTATTCTTCTTCCTGTGGCTCGAGAACCCAGTGTGGGTCTTAGCCGCCATCTTTTCGGAGGTTTCTTGATCTGTTTAGACATTTGGTTGGACTCCTTGGCTGAGTGATCAGCTCGTCGCAAGGCCTGTACCTAATTTCAACTCAGTCCTGATTTGTCTGCTTACGAAACTTCGTTCATGTTCACGAAGATATTAAGCGAAGATTAAATTTGGGGAATGCTTGCTACTATGGAGTTTAGAATTGTTTGTCTTCTGGGTTGCAACCAAAAACGCAAAGACTTAAAATTAGCCCACAAAATTATAATTATATCTGTTTGTATAGGTGTGAAAATTGGTCTGTCACGTCAGGGGAAAAACCGATTGAAGGTGTCTGAGAAGAAATTGATGAGGAGAACATTTAGAACGAGGAGGGCTGACGTTACGAAACTGAAAATTGTTGCATAATGAGTAGTTTCTTGATTTGTACTCTCCTCCAATAGTTATTAAAATTAACAACTGAAGGAGAAGTGAGGTGGCCAGGACGTGTAGCGCACATGGAGGTGATAAATGAGCATAAATGTTTTGTTTAGAAGCCTGAAGATAAGAGTCACTAGGAAGATCTAGATATAGATGGAAGAAAATTATTAAAATGGAGATTTACTTTATATCCTAGGGGTGTGAGGAGTTGATTTGTTTGCCTGAGCGCACTATGTATGACCTCAAGAACTGTGCTTTATATTATTAGGTAATTAAGAATATTATGCTATTGGCATTATTTCACTACTTGGTATTAGAATAAGGATTGCTGTGATTTAGGCTACATGCAAACGTAGAAGGGTAAAGTACTTTGTTTACTAATACAAAATGCAGTACCAGTTACAATACTGCTTCATGTACGTAATTTACCGTATTTGAATCCCAGCTCCAGCAACTTATACCAGCTACTTGATCAGTTTATTTTTGTAATGGCGTTGTTTCCTTTGGGGTTCGGAATTAATTCTTAATTATAATTTAGGGAAGCTTTGTCCAGAAATGGTTAACTGAGTGATGTTTGTAATGGTTATTCATTGATTTCTTTCCTGTAAGGACTGAATTCTTAAATATTTCACCAGCATCAGCTTCAAAGGAATAAGAATGTTAACAAACGAACTCATTTTATAATTTAGATTGGTATTAAATTCCTTTTCTTCTTAGCAGGACCATCAACTCAAGGAGGATGATGTGAGTTGCGCATGGAGAGATAAATGCCTAGTTGCAACATATCACCATTCAAGGTTCAAGGGAAGATATTGCTCAGAAGATCTAGAAGTAGATGGAAGAGTAGGGTTAAAATGAATTTTAAGGTAATAGTGTTGGTAGTTGCGGACTGTATTCATCTGACACAGTTCAGGAGCCAGTGGCGTGCTCTTGCGAACACGGTAACGAATTTTAAATTTTTATAACTAACCAGATATTTATTGACTAGTTCTGAAGAAAAACTGTGCTCCCGGGAATCAGCTAGCTAGCTACAAAGTCCATTCTTATATGAGCTAATTCGTGATGTTTGGCTGGTACTAACCGATCAGATTGTTTATAGTTCGTGACATAAAACATGTTTCAGTTTTTTTAATCATAGCGGGGTGCAGTGTACAACCTAAGAAATTACGTAATTCGACTCATGTTCACTGAACCGTCCACTAGGCCTAAAAGGCTGAAGTACGTGTTCCCTACAAGCCCAAGACAAGAGTTCATATTCTAATGTGCATTGTTTGTGTTTTCGTAAATATCGACTTTTAATTATTTATTGAAAGTAATCCTTTCAGTGTAGCTATTACAGTGGAACCTCTTTTAACCGACCTATTTGGGGGGGGGGACCAGAGGTCAGATAAGCCGGTAAGTCCGATGAGCGAGGGGAAGGTGAACGTGGTCGTGGATAAAAAAAAGACAAAGATATAATTAGCAAAATTGAAACAAAAACACGCAAGTCATTGTTATAAATACCGAAATATACAGAGATTCAATACAGATTTTCTTAGGAAGATGATGCGGGCGTTTCGCACGCACAAGCCGACGGCAAAAGAGTCACTCGTGCGGGCTGTTCGAGGAAGTACCTGTGTTAAAATAGCGAATTTATCAGTTATTGTGAGTCGCTGTCCATTACGTGAAGTGCAGGTTTTGGTGTGATTCTGATGAAGTCAGTTGATTTGCTTGATATAAGTATTGTCCTGAATGAGAAGGAGTAGGGGTTCAGCTTCTACGGGAACCAGCAGGTTTGAAGGAGCTATGTATTTTCTGCTGGGTTGTTTTTTGAATAACTAATTCTCTATATGCCCTGAAGTGTTCCTAATAATCAGCAAAACCTGGGTCTGAGGTAAGATCAATGAACTATATGATGCAATCGACAAATTCCCTCACAGCTGATAGTTTTGCAGGTTTTTACCATTCTTCTTCATCATCGGCTTCAGTAGCAGAAACATTCTCAGCAATTAACTCTTCACTTAAATTCTTAAAACCAGGATTTTCGTCATCAAATTCCAGCTAGTCTTTCACATAATTTATTGAAATCCTTTTATCACCAGCTAATAAAATTTCAATGAAAATCTGCTGGCTAAAGTCCTTCAAAATCATACACTGTTTCGGCGTCAGCGAGAATTTTTTTCCAACAATTTGGTAGGACTGACACCTTCACCTCTTTCCAAACATCTCCCCATTTGAAGATTGTAGCTATACTTAATGCTATAGATTTTTATATTTTGCAAAGTGGTTTTTTCCTCTGGCATCCTCAACATCATCATCATGACCCTCAATAACCACCACATCTAAATATTTTCCCCTATACCGTCATTTTGTTACCAGAATAATGCCTTGATCCATGGGCTGAATTAAGGAGGTTGTGTTTGGAGGAAATGCAAGGCACTCGAATTCGACATCTTTGCTAGAAAGCTTGCGCATGTCAGGATATGATGGAGCATTATCAAGAAGTATAATAGCTTTGACATCTTCAGGAGCTATTTAGGGGACCTCAATCTGATAGCGACGAATTTCAGTCTCAGCATGCTTTAAAACCCAGTCACTGGTTATATCTTCTGTGAACCAAGCATTTTTCGAATTGTAGTAGTGAACAGGCAGCTTATGCATAATGTATTTTATTACACGTGGTTCCTTGGACTTCCTACAGTCACTGATATCAACATCGAATTTCATGGGAAATTTCCATATAGACTCCTTATTCTTCTTTGTATCCTGACTGTAGTTTCACCGATGCCATGGTCAGCTGCTAGCTTAGCTGTTGTGACACCAGATTCAATCTTCTCAATAATCTTAAATTTTTCAGCTTTCGAAAGCACAAAAGTTTTCTTTTCACCTCGCCACCCTTTTTCGTGTTAGCACACTTGTTAGAAGCCACTTTATTAGTTTATCACTTTATAGTACAGTAATATAATAAAATACAGTTTTACACCGCACGATGTACGTAGGACGGCGTCTCCACGCGGACTGAACACGCGTTGGCGGGACGGTCGCTCGTACCGCGTGGGTCTCGCTTTACCGACTCTCGCCGGTAGAAACCGATCGCAACCGATCTGGTTGAAATTCGGTAGGTTAATGCGGGAGCGGAATAATCATGGTCGGTTAACAGAGGCTTGTTTCTGTATATGGCAATGTAATATCCAGGTTATTTCTTTTCCGGCCTCGTAAGCTGTGAGATAAAGAAGCGATATATGTGCAATTAGTATAAATAGATGAATCAGAATTACATACCGCATACTAATTTATTACTGTATAGCTCAATTACACAGATAATTTACTCTGGTAAAGTTATTGTATTTACAAACCATGACAAACGTTTTACTCACATAGCATCTAGAATTTATTTATTAATAATGCGTTCCAACAGAGGTTGTTTGGCCTAGAATTGACTTTAAAATGAAGGAAGTGTGGTAGCGGGTGTGAATTACTTCCTCAGATGAGAAAAAGAGCGGGCCCAGCTGTCATTCATATTCACAGAGAAGGAATAGGTAAAATCCTGACGAATGTGTTTGAAACTTTTTGCTGTAGACCTTCTCAACCTTTTTCGCTGAAGTACCACTGATTATAATTTAACACATTAAATGTACCAATAACCAAATGCTTTCAGGGACAACTGTTATTTATGTTAATATTAGCTTTTGATTTTCTTACATAGTTCGCATACCACCAGTGGTAATTGTACCATAGGTTGAAAAACGCTGCTGTAGACGATAATGAGAAGACAACTGTTTTTGGGTTTAGGAATAATAATTGTTTCCTGTGATATCCACTGATACGTACCAAATGATCAACCATATGATAAACTTTCGGGCAACAAAGCTTGATAAGGAATGTTGGCATTTGTCTAATTTCCCCACGGTAACACTCCTGGCACTCTGGTACATTTATAGGTCTATGCAAGAATACAAACGACTGCTTAACACATAATAATTATTTTGTCCGTATTCATTATACGTGGCTGCATTTTAGACCTTGATTTTTAGTACGTGGTGGTGTTACAAGATTCGCTCTCTTCATCCGTTGCGGAGACAAATTTAATTATCTTCATTGCCAGAGGATTCAATCTCACTCCGCTCCTGTGATTGTGTTATCATCCGCATTAATAATCTTCTCCATCTCGATCGAACACCCAAATGAACACATTTTTGGTATTTCTCGTCGCACCGAAGTACACTGATGAAAACAGAGGGTTGAAGAACTCGCCTGTTGCCACGCCACGTGTTTGGTGGACAGGAACTTGCACGTGAGTTTTTGTAACACTGCGTTGCGTAATCAACGATTGATAATGTGTGTTTTATCCAGGATGCTTTCAATTAATTCGTGAGGAAGATCAAAACGTTCATAAATTGTATATCAAACTTAATGCGATAGTCTGTATATAATCTCGTAGCCAATATACGATGGAGGAGTGATTATTAATCAACGTAACTGTTACTTGTGAATGCGCACTGGTCTCCCTCTATTTGTGGTGGGCGGAAAGTTCTTTACATCAGGATTATTTTTATGTTAATCTGCTAATTATTCACATTATTATATTCACGCGGGCAGTTCCAAAGATTAATTAAAATATCAGATGCTTTTTATAAAGGAGGGGTGTAAACTTTGTTAAAGACTATTGAAGTATTATACGCGGAGTAATTTTAACTTGCTGTTACTTGAAACTCTATATAGTGTTAAACCAGTTATTCTACGTACAGTAGATTCCGGTTAATTGGGCCATCTGTTAATCTGGGAAGCCGTTATTTGGGACAAATCTTAAAGAAGAAACCTTTTTAACTATTTACGTGGAATTTCGCATAATTGAGCAAAAGAGTGCTAGTACCGTTCTGTCCCAATTAACCGGAACCCACTGTGTACGTAAAAAAAACTAGAAGCCGTAATAATCTTGACCTTAACCTGTTTAGTTAGTATAGTGTGCTTAATATGGTTTTATAGGTTTAATTTTTGTGGTTTAGACTGTACATTTGTCGGAGGAAGCTCTGATGTGCTTGTCTTATACTAACAGAGTCAAAAGCATTGATAAAAATAATGACGCAAACCCACCTTTGAATTTTTTTTAAAGATAGTATAATATTGGATTAAATATGGCTGTACCATCTAAGGCTCTTTCAACTTTATTTGGGTACGGAGTGTACCTTACAGGGCCGCATCTTTTGGGAGTCTTGAGATTTCCACAGTGGGAGAGAAAATTTACAGCGGCTTAAAATGTCTGGCTGGATCTTGAAAATCCTGATGAATGTGGAGACTAAAGCTAAAGTAAACGAACGTCGCGACAATTTGCCATAGTATTTTTTATATTTATTTCCTTGTTATATTTTATCTAAAGGCTTATTTACTTTAGTGTTCCGCACTTCCCGTACAGCAAGCAGTTTGAAGTGATAGAAGTGCTGTTGTTTTTTATACTTTCCTAGAGCAAACTCCAAATAATATTAATGGTAGGTGGTGTTTACCAAAGTTTTTCCACCTTCTCGTTATAATTGTAGTGGATCTGATGCTTCTTCTGTTCGCAATTGCGATTCCTGCACTACACTGAAGGAAAATGTTAGTGGGGAAAATCTGAGGGAGAGAAACAACTTGGAACACCCAAGTATAGATGACAAGATACTATTAAAATGTATCTTTACGGTATAAGATACGAGAATGTGGACTACATTCATCTGACTCAAACGGACGATAAATTTCACGTTTCATGAAAAGCTAATTTACTATCAGTTTCTTGGTAACAACTTTGTTCCATAGTTAATACTACAGTTTTGGTTGAATCTTTTATTAGTATTGCTCCATTTTTAATTAAGGACGCTGTGTCGTCTATAAGAATTTGAGACAAATTACAGGCCTACAGTAGTTCGTATTGCTTCATGGCTTATTCAGCGACGCTGTATCAACTGCGAAGATTCTAACGCGTTTGAAGAGGGGAGTTAATACAGCTACATTTATTATCATCATGATTTGTGTTTTATTTAACGACGTTGTATCAGTTTCAGAAACTTGTAGTGTTGCAGTTCATATACTGTAGTTTAAGACTGGAGTTTCCTCTTTGTTACGGTTTACTTAACGACGAACTGCAAACATTTTGCGTCACTTTAAGACCGTATTCTAATAGCGTAATGTTAGATTTAAGTTGCTTATTTATATAGGTTGGTAGTTTATTTGAAAACCCTTTATGGACTAGAAAACATTTAGACCTTTTTTAGAGAAATTACTTTTAGAGTGATGAGTTTATAAGGATGCAGTCATGAAGTGCTTTGAATATTTCCTTTTATTTCTGAACAATCTAAGAGAAATAAGTGTAAACTGACCAGTCTTCCACTCGGTTAATATTATGTCCTGTCAAATACGAAAAGGTACCTTTTCGATTTTATGCTGAGTGACAATAGCTTGGAATGAGAAATGAAAGCTGCAACTTAACATTGCTTACGCTGTAGAGCTTTTAGCCTGGACGGGGTGGGGGTGGGGGGGGGATAATCGGAATAATAATATTGCGCATATAATTTAATACCGCAAATTCTGCGCAGCTGATTCATTGACATTTTTTACACATTACGCCGTTAATCAATGCTTTGTGTATCTGTGTTTAAACAGCCAACTCCTGAATCGTTAGAGAAGCCAGAGTTATAGATACACATACATTTGAAACGATGTAACTTAGGCTAATGTGTGTTAATCAGTAAGGGTCTCTATGCCTTCTATGCACCTCTATGGCGGAGTTCTCGAACATATTTTACTATTATGAAAAGTTTTATGTAATATAAAGAATGAATAATTTACACTGCTAGTTGTTCACCTCTGTTTGAACAATTTTTTATTGATAATATTTAGGCTTACTGGGTATAAAATTATATATCACTGTGTTTCTGTACATTGTCCCTATTTTTCTCATAATTATATTTTGCAAAATATAGTGTTTTTAAGGGTCATCGAATATTTGTTTGCGTAAGTTACTATAATTTTTGTGGTTAAGAAGAAAGTTCGGCTAATTTGATTTAGATTGATAGTTGTCATTAGGTTAAAAATTTTCAAAATATTTAATAGTATTAATTGATAATTTTGAGTTAAGTCTATAATTCGCAGTTCGAAACTTTTTATAAGTCAGCTGTGAACTGCGAGGTTTTTAATTTTTTGAAGTTACAAAATATAGGTCTACATATCTGAGTAGGAATGCAGTCATTGTAAATCTACTTAATCATACTCATTCCTGTCCCTATGCGATTGTTAAATCGTTTTCAACCTCTGTGGGCTGTGTATAATAGCTTCCGGTCTTACGGAGGATGATGTAAGGCACTGGAATACTAACTGTGTAATTTGTTGCTGAACACATTATTTGTAAGGAAACTTTTCTCGTTCATTTTACGTTAACATTCTCTTTGCGTCCGTACTCTGAGCTTCGTAGTTCAGACGCATACTCATTCAACGAAGCCGAGTAAGGTAGACCGTCAGTGTATTTTATACAAGGAAAATGTTGCTATGAGGCAGGTTTTCCTGTTTCACTTTTCTTTATTTATTCTATGCCAGTGAAAATACGAGTAAAACATGTAATTACATGTTATTTGATCGGGACAGTTTATTGTCAATACTGTAATTAACCCGGCTGTCTGGATGTTGGTCTTTCAGGTTGTATAGTCGCGAAGACCAACGTTTCGAAGGAACATACTGCCTCCGTTTCAGTCTTGAAAATTTTAATCAGTATATTACTTCCAAACGTTGGTATTTCCATCAAGGGTAAACCGTTTTTTAGCCTAGAAGACCAACATAGACAGTTAACCACCGTGAATATCTGAGTTATCAAATACATGTTGGATTCGGGGTGAGTCCGAAGATCGACTTTCTCTGAGTTGCAGGCTTCATCATCGGGGTGATGACTCATCACCTTAATGATGGAGACAGTAAGAATTTCTGAAACGATGGCAGACTTCTACCAGACTACACCACACTAAAACAGAAGATATATGATTTATTCTCAATTTACAAATTTTGGAGTTGTTACCGGTATACTAATGTTCACTATAAGCCTATAGCTGTCTATATTAATCCAGACCTAAAAGCAGAATACGTGCGAAACTTTGATTACAAGAGGGCCGCTTTTAACAATATTCGAAATTTATTAGTTTTTAAGGCTTTATGTATCAACGTTTTAGTTTTACATTATTTGTTTACAATTTTAAGCTGAAGGGTTTCTTAATGCCATAACATCTCTCTGTAGCATTATGTAGACAGGTCCAATCCCTTAAAACCCAGCGGTAACTATATTGTACCCCTTTCTTTAATACCGTGTTTTGCCCACATAGTGTATATGAAGTTTGTATTATTTTCGGACTAAACAACATTAATCGGGTTATCTTTGTAATTGAGTGGTATGGTGTTTTATTTGAGGTAAGAATGGAATTTCTGAACGTTATTTAGACGACCTACGGTCAAGAATCTCAATATCAAAACTTGTTAATTCTCGTAACTAAATGCAGGGTTTATCGCAGTGCAGAGACGGGTTACAGTCTCGCAAGATTGGATAATGTAACTTATGCAAAATGTTTAAGGCCATTTTTTTATATACCAAAGCAATTATATAGTAAAACTTATTAAGCTTATTTGCGGGTAATTTACAGTGGCCCACAAGTGAACAGTTGGTAGGATTTGAGGTTTTCACGGCTGTGAGTTTGGAGATGACTGTCTTATGGGTTGCGCCGTGTAGTCTGGTAAAAGCTTACCGACTTTCAGAGGTCGTGATGTGTCGCCCTGATGATGGAGGCATCAAAGACCGCTGAAACGTCGGTAAATCTCTACCTAATACTCATTCAACGAAGCCGAGTAAGGTAGACCGTCAGTGTATTTTATACAAGGAAAATGTTGCTATGAGGCAGGTTTTCCTGTTTCACTTTTCTTTATTTATTCTATGCCAGTGAAAATACGAGTAAAACATGTAATTACATGTTATTTGATCGGGACAGTTTATTGTCAATACTGTAATTAACCCGGCTGTCTGGATGTTGGTCTTTCAGGTTGTATAGTCGCGAAGACCAACGTTTCGAAGGAACATACTGCCTCCGTTTCAGTCTTGAAAATTTTAATCAGTATATTACTTCCAAACGTTGGTATTTCCATCAAGGGTAAACCGTTTTTTAGCCTAGAAGACCAACATAGACAGTTAACCACCGTGAATATCTGAGTTATCAAATACATGTTGGATTCGGGGTGAGTCCGAAGATCGACTTTCTCTGAGTTGCAGGCTTCATCATCGGGGTGATGACTCATCACCTTAATGATGGAGACAGTAAGAATTTCTGAAACGATGGCAGACTTCTACCAGACTACACCACACTAAAACAGAAGATATATGATTTATTCTCAATTTACAAATTTTGGAGTTGTTACCGGTATACTAATGTTCACTATAAGCCTATAGCTGTCTATATTAATCCAGACCTAAAAGCAGAATACGTGCGAAACTTTGATTACAAGAGGGCCGCTTTTAACAATATTCGAAATTTATTAGTTTTTAAGGCTTTATGTATCAACGTTTTAGTTTTACATTATTTGTTTACAATTTTAAGCTGAAGGGTTTCTTAATGCCATAACATCTCTCTGTAGCATTATGTAGACAGGTCCAATCCCTTAAAACCCAGCGGTAACTATATTGTACCCCTTTCTTTAATACCGTGTTTTGCCCACATAGTGTATATGAAGTTTGTATTATTTTCGGACTAAACAACATTAATCGGGTTATCTTTGTAATTGAGTGGTATGGTGTTTTATTTGAGGTAAGAATGGAATTTCTGAACGTTATTTAGACGACCTACGGTCAAGAATCTCAATATCAAAACTTGTTAATTCTCGTAACTAAATGCAGGGTTTATCGCAGTGCAGAGACGGGTTACAGTCTCGCAAGATTGGATAATGTAACTTATGCAAAATGTTTAAGGCCATTTTTTTATATACCAAAGCAATTATATAGTAAAACTTATTAAGCTTATTTGCGGGTAATTTACAGTGGCCCACAAGTGAACAGTTGGTAGGATTTGAGGTTTTCACGGCTGTGAGTTTGGAGATGACTGTCTTATGGGTTGCGCCGTGTAGTCTGGTAAAAGCTTACCGACTTTCAGAGGTCGTGATGTGTCGCCCTGATGATGGAGGCATCAAAGACCGCTGAAACGTCGGTAAATCTCTACCTAACTACATGACGCAACAACCTAGAAGACAGCCATCTTTAAACGAATGATTGTTTACTCTATGTGGTTGAAGAATTTAATATGCAGAACGTTAAGACGCTGGTGTATAAGTCTTAAGTAGTTAATGGAGTGATATTTGTGACTAAGAGGTCGATGTTTTTAGAATTGATTGTAATGGCAAGAAGAACTATGGCGTGTTTAAGTATTTTCTGCTTGTTCCTTTTATACCTTATGTCTTTTTTTAGTCCGCAAGATGATGAATAGGATTACCTGAGGTTTGTTGAAGGCCGACCCGTGTTCCAACAACGAAAGGATGAATTTGAATTGACCAATAGGAACGTTAGAAAAAGATAACCGTGGTCTAGCCATCCACCCACCCCCCAAATCAGCAACTTGTACTTTGAACCGACATGGCGACTGAGATTTTTTGAAAGCTAACATCTCTCCTTCCTTCTTGACCGTCTTGCTGCCTTTGCTAGAGGACAAACAAGTATTTTTTGTGTGCACCCATGTTTGCTTCTGAAGCGCGTACAAAAATGTTGAGTTAGTAGTTTAGCTTCTCTGCAGTCCTATGATTTATGAATAGAAGAGATGGTTTCTGGAAGCTTTTTGGAACGAATCATGGTGAAAACAGTTTTATTGTTATTATACAGCACGTATGAGTTTCAAACTCTCTCGTATTTCTTCTAATATATATTTATCCTGAACAGATTAGGGATTTCCTCCCCATGGCTTTTTTTGCGAAAATAGATCACTAAATTTTATCGCACTGTCTGATAAATTAAAATCCTATATGTGATATCAGAACTCCATTCGTATCCAGTGAAAGTAGTGTAAGAAATTTATATGTTGAAGGTATTGAACAGTTCGTAGTAACAATACTACTTCATTGCACACATTCTTATGGAGAGCCAATAACATCTTCAAAGTCTAAAGGCTGATCTTTAAAAAAGCCATCAAAGTTATTAAATTATTATATAAGTACATAAAAATCATAATGAATATGTATACATTATTGTTAATAATAGGATAGCAATAAATATACGGGCTGTGAAGCATTTTGCTTTTATTACCGTAGCAAATTGGCAGAAAGTTATATAAATCGAATAGACAAACAGGGTTCCTAAGGCAGTAATGTATGTAGAATTGTACTATTTTAAAATCGCTTTGGTGTTTCAATTACCTCAAGGACTTCAGTTCCTGTATTGATATTTAAGAGGAAGTACTTTTATAAACCGAAGTTATTTTTATAAATCCACAGGTTTCTTTCACCTAAACATTCGGATTTTTCAGTTGGTGAACATGTTGAAAGAAATTTGTTCATGGTGTTCTAGAAGTTCATACATCAGTGCAAACTACGTTTGACTTACGCCATGCTTATAGAGCACCAAAGATGTGTCATGGTGCAAGTATATGATGACAAACTGATGAAAAATGTAGACGCTTTTATAAATAAAATATTTCCAGTGCGATAGAAGAAGATAAAATAGTGAAAGTACTTTATAATGATTCTGGAATTGCCCTCCTAAGTAGAACAAAAGTTAAAAGGAAATAAGTAGTGTCTGCTTGCTGATATTTCGGCATGGTGCCCGCATCACCAGAGGCCTAAACTTTGAGGATAGATTAAGGAAGTTGCAGTGAAGTCTGCTAGACTTGGGAGAAGGGTCTGATGGTAAGACATTGTGGAAGGAAGTAAGGGCGGAAGGAGGGAGGGGTGGAAACTAAGAGAAGATTCTCACGGTTCGGCGGAGGGGGTGCAAAGGATGAAAATCTGTGTTAATGTCTGTAATATGTCTTCATGTCTCGTCTTACTCGTGGACTCAACAGTTGCTGCGTATCTCTACTATCAACCACCGTGGTACGTAAACTTAGGTAGGGGGGAAATCGGAACACACCAGTACAGTGGTAGTGAATTTGATTTCTCTACACATTGGTTATGACCTAAAAGTTTATTAGTAAATAAATGTATCAGCAGTACTTTTCCCAAACGTCTACGATTTTGATCTTTACCAAGATCCTGACTGTCTATAAGATTAGTTTCTTCTTTCCTCAGCAGTTATATTACATTGTTTTAAATAGGCCACGAGCGCGGTTTCTGCACTGTTACACTTCATGCCCCTTCTGTCATCATCAAAGTGGAGTTTATTATTAATATTTTCTGTATTTAAAACAATCTCAATAAATAATACGTCATTAATGCTATAGTTTACCCTGATACATACCACACAAAATGCTGATTTTTCTGTACATGAAAGGGTGTCTAAAAATGTAAAGTTAGTGGGAAGGCTGTATGTTAATTGGAATTAAACGCAAAAGAATGATCACTAATGTATTATCTTCAGTAGCCGTGTTGAAAAGCTATTTCAACACGTTACAGAAAGTCCCTTTTTAAAAACTTTTCAGGTAAATCTTAATTAAAGGAACAAGCTGGAGAGTTGCATGTGTAGCTTTCAGACAGACAGTCACTACGCTCGACACGTAATGTAGCTGGTTTATCAAAAGAACCCACAGTGTAATTAAAATCGTGTATGTGTCTAATTTATAACATCTCATTGACTTGTAGACATTTTATTTTGATTTGCTGTATACTTGCAGAAATACGTTACCTGGATATATTTCCTGTGAATATTAATTTTCCCTGTGCTTAAGCACTCTGTCATGAAAACGTATGGGGGGAATGTATGTAAAGCTCCACACATGCTTAAGCACAGCATAAAATCGATTTTCTATGTCGACTGTAATGGATCTAGGAGCGTGTCTTATACTAGTTTCCTCCCAAATGCATGAAGGATTTTGGGAGTTGACATAGACGGATGAACGGGCCGGAACTTTCAAATATTCCAATACTTTCTTTAAATTCTTAACTGGTCATGTTCATATGCTACGTATATAATGCTAATAACTAATACTGCATCTCTTCAATTACCTAAGAACGGTATGGAAAATTAGGGATGAACTGGCATAATTCCCTTCAACGTTCCGAAAATATGTTAATTTTGGCGAGATTTAGGGTTCTCACGACGGCGAGTATGAAGATGGGTGCCTTCTGGGTTGTTGTGCTGTGTAGACTTGTAGACGTTTACCGGCGTTTCAGAGGTCCCTGCTGCCTTCACTGGACTACCCTACGCAACCAAGAAGACAGCCAACTTCATATTCTTTTTAATTTCCTGACATCCGTGGAACAACAGTCCTCCAGACAAATTTAAAAACTTTAAGACGTCGGATGGAGTGTAAAGGTCGGTGAAGGTTGTCTAGTTGAAGTTTCTGTAATTGTAGACGGGTGAAACAAGTTGTTCACAGACTAAATACAGCGTTCGCAGACCTTGAAGGCAATACGTATAATGATTCCCTTCTGATCATAGTACTGCACAAGTGCATGCAGTCGTATCGAAGAAGTTTGAGCACCATTAGCTTAGATGAATAGAAATATTCACTGGAAGAGCATTGTTAATCATGAATTCCGTGTAGCTGACGAAATTCGAGTAAGAAGCTACCTGGGAAAGGAGCAGTTTCCGACACACAGCGATGTTCATAAACCTTTTGAAGTCGAAGTTCTTTAATTAATTTTTAAGAATTATGTCTGTATCGCAAGGAAACCACAATAAATCGCCATAACAAAGGTTAACTGGTTAATGCTGTTTAAGGAAATAATCGCTGTTCGTTCAAAATATACGAAAACCATAAATACACAATGTAGAGATACCGATTGTTGAAACAGCTGTTACATATAATTACTACTTGGTTTTCGAAGGTTGCCTTCATTGGATAATTTATATGACTGTAAATCATTACGATCTACTGCTACATGAATACGATGTATTGAGTTCACTTAGTATATTACTTCATGGAGCTCATCCAGTGGCAATTCTGAAAAGACCAAAGGTGTTTTATGTTCACATTGTAAATAAAAACCCATATCGCACATCGCAATTTCAATACTAAATAACTGCTTTTTAGATTCGTAGTAAACAGCCTTTAATAGTCTCTCATATGAACAACTTCCATTGTTAAAATGAAAATGTGGAATGCAAATTATAGTCTCCTATTATCTCTTTCATCGGCTGAATCCAACATCTACTGTAACCTACTTCCCGATACAATGACTCTTTTGTCATGACAAAGACTATACACGAAGCATGGCCTTACTTTCGGTAGGCGGTTGTTTCTTATAGGCCTATAGAAAGCAAACAAAAAGAAAAAGAGATTTGTCTTACGTTCTAAAGACTTTCAAATGGTCAATGTCTTAATTCTCTAAGTTGTGACAGTGCCATTAATTTCGTGTCCTTTTTAAAAAGGCACCAACTCCGACTGCACCCATTCTGTTTTAACACAGTTGAGTTCCACCTTCGATCTCCCCCACCACTCTCTTTTCTGTTTCTGTGTCTGAGTTAGGTGTGGTAAGCTGCGTTACCTAGGTAACTTAACCTGTATTTAAGACAGGCCCCCTGAGCTCCCTTCTCGTACCCAACCATGTTCCAGGCATCACTAAGTTGACCAGTGCAATAATGATGGGCTTTCTTTGTCTATTTTTCCTTCCAATCGTGGGCTGACCTTGTATGGCTGTGTTGCCGGATTGTTTTCGAAGCAAAGGCATGACCAAACCCACGATATCTACCTTTGGATTTTCAACACACGCAGAGAAATTTCCTATGCAACAATACAGATAACAAAGTTTGTCCGGGTATGTTCTTGGCAACTGCTGTTAAGTCAGAAGCAGACTTGTGGATGTATGACGGGGTTCAAACTCAAGTATAAAAACTACGTATCTTTGCATGCCACTGTTAAGAAACCATTTGCATAAGTTTCTGTTATGATTCTTCAAACTCTTACAGGTGATTCTAAAACAAATACAAGCCCCTATACACTTTACAAGCAATTATTTAATTTGTGTGCATTCACTTACCTTTCACGAATTCCATTGTGGTACCCATTGCAGCTTAGCAGCTCGGTTATATAATATCACACGATATACTAACCCCGTAAAAGTTTATACTGACAATCTTAGCAAATGATAACAAAGTTTCTTAGGAACATACTACCTTCATCAAGTTTTCTCTGAAGATGTACGCTATATATACTTCCGAAACGTTGGTAACCACGCAACGACTATTATAAGACAGGACGTCAGAATTTCCTTCTTAGTACTTATCATTCGGCAGCCAGACTGCTTAGTGACAATAGTTACAAAGTATACAATTATATCTTCACTACGCACTAAAAACGTGAAACACAAACACAGATTAAAATTCAACTGACGGTAAGTACTGGGATGTGTTGGATCTATAGGCTAACCTCATCCTTCTAACATTTTGCACACTCATAAACTTTGTAGAAAGTTTTGAGAATTTTTACAACGGGTGAACAATCAATAGGTACTTTTTAACTCGGGAGAAAGTTGATACAGCCATTCACGACACTTTTTTTGTGTAGTGGTGTTTTCTACAGGGTGTATCTGAACTATCGGGTTGGAATACCACGGATAGCAGGGGAGTTACGGAGGATAATTTTGGGGTTATCGACGAAATGTAAAATGCAGGGCATTGTCAGATCTGAAACTAAGAATGTGTTACGAACTTCTTATCCCGCAGGAAGGAGATCAACAGGAAATAAAGGTTTAAAAATACCGCACGCTGCTAATATGGTTGTCCTTGCGCCATTTAAAGAGAAATAAATTAAGAACTGTAGATTATATCGACTCTCAACTCTGCCGAGTTTACTAGACAAAACCTAGAGATCGCTTTTCTCGAAAAGACAGAAATACGTCTAGAAATGTTTCGTGTTTTATTCAATTCCTAGGAGCAGATTCCAAGATATTAGCTTAATAGAGACCACAGATATTTTCGGTATTTTTCGGTAATGAATAAGAACGTAACATATGCTAATTAAAATTGGATTTGTGTTTTCAAAGTGGAAACAAACATTGCAGAAAAAGTTTTAGGCATATGCTATGACATCAGTTTTCCGTATCATACTTTTGTGTTCAAAAGTCAGTGAAACTCATAGGTAGGCCTACTTGTATGTTAAGTCATTATCTTTTTACCTAATTTGCATAAGAGTTTATTTGCTCTCATCGTTATCAGTGTTTGTATTTATACACAAAAAACTTCACGAGAACAAGGCTTTTCTCTGAG
>NW_019060511.1:232568-245803 GCF_000696155.1 Zootermopsis nevadensis | reverse complement strand
GGTTCAACACCGACAACACCAAAGCCCGCCGCCGGCCACGATCCCGAGCCAACTCAATCCATTTGCCATCCTCACAGCCCACCTCCCTAAGATCCATTTTATGATATCCTGCCATCTCCTTCTTGTTCTGCCCAGTGGTCATTTTCCAGAAAGATTCCCCACTAAAATCCTGTATGTACCCCTTACCTCCTCATGCGTGCTATATGTGCAGCCCATCGGATCCTCCTTCATTTCACTATCCTCACTATGTTAGCTGACCGGTACAATTCAAGCAGCTCCTCGTTATGGAATGTTCTAAATTTCCCACGTACTACATTCCTCCTAGATCCAAATATCCTCCTGAGCACACTGTTTTCAAACATGTGCGTAAAGCGATCCACCACGGAGTTATTACGGTAAATGCTATCCTAAATATGTGTGATGTCACATGTATCCATTTCGACAACATTAATTTAATGAAAAGTAAGGCTAGTTTAGTGTCTCTTATAGTCGGTTAACATTGTTAGTTAAGAGTGTACTTATAATCAGTTTTAAGCTGGCCCGCGGGGCACAAGTTGTTAACCATCACAAACGAAGTTGTGTTGGGGAGGCCAGTGGTCAGAGAGCATCGAAATGATTGCGAATTACGTCAGTTGATACCCGTTTCGAGAAATGTTTTACAGGTCTGAAACATGGCTAGTAGGATGTACTGACAGCAAGGAAAAAATAATATTTAGTGTTTTTTCCCCTTATTTGATTAATTGCCATTCTCTTAATTTGCGTGTGACATTCTGACAGCTGGCAGCGTTTTTACAATCCGATTAATTGAACTCCAGGCTCCAGTATCAATCATTGTAATGAACCCCGCACAAACTTTTATTTCGTGCTGAAAGTACATTGATTGTGGTTAGTCTGTGTTCATAACAATTGAAATGCGATTAAACTACTGAAAATGCTTGTAGAATCTCATCGTGTCAAGTAAGTTATTACCAGTAGTTGAACATTTGACCTTACTCAGAAAGTGAGGCTAGTGTAATGATTAACAAAGAGACTCCATAAAGTTTTAATGATCGCGTTTTCATAGTTGCATCTTTAATTTCGTTCTTATTAAATGTGATAAAAAATACGTTTTTCCACCTTGAATGGCCATCCTTAGTTTATTATTGTATTAGTTCGTAAATCGTTTGCAGTGATGGAATCAGTATCGTATAAGCATGTCGCCTGATTGATTCTCATGCCACGATGCACCTTAACCAATCTACAGCTGTCCAAATCCCTCGGATAACCGATGTTTAACGATACTGTGAAGGCTTTGTGACGGTGGTTTATTCATTATGTGTCCACCGATATTGTTAGGTATTGCCTATTGTCAAGTTTGCGCTGAGCAATGCAATAACTACTTTTTATCACTCACAAAATTTATTTGAGGCGATTTGCGTTTAAGGGGTAATGTGTTAGTATTCAGACTTGGAAACGTGTTACGTTTTCGCAGTGGTTCTATTCCCTCCATGTCTCGACCGAAGACAGTGGGGAAGAGATGTAAAGAGAAGATGCAGCACTAGTCCGGACGCACCTGAAGTCGGGTACCAATGAACTGCGAACTAATTTTCAGCTCAGAATTGTAGCTGCAGTATGCAATCTGCGGGCAATTTCATGTTTGTTAATCAGCTTGCATTTATTGAACCTTTGAAGCCATAGAGAGAGAGGGAGAAATATAGTTACGAAAGGATAGCAGAAGTGTAGAGACAAAGATAAATTGTGGAGATGAGAGACGCTCTATTTGTTGACGGGCTGAGGTAAAAGAACATTCTCTTAGAAGGATCACAGGTAATGCCCGTTTGTCCTTCTGGTAAGGATACAGTGAGAGTGAAGACGTTAAGGTGGTAAGTAGTGACAGCTTGATAACAGAGGTGGCGGAATTTTTGTTTACTCTATGAATTTGGAAGATTTAATGCTCGTTTGAATACATATTTAATAATTCATTCCGAACCCCAAAGCAAACGGAGCACTTTACCTTTATAGGGATCAACTGGTTAATACCGTTTAAGTATATAATCGCTGTTTACAGTGAGAATCAAACGAGATTCATTAGTGCAAAGTGCTCAGTTACTGACTGTTAATGCAGAGTTCCTACTGCCTTCCAAAGGGTTAAGCCGTAAGGTGCATTACTGTGTTTATAAAGGCTGACTTTTTAACTCTATTCTCAACCAATTAAATCCAATGTTAAGTGCACACCATCAGATCATTTTATTTGAAAACTACTTTAATATTATCTTTGAATCTACGAACTAGTGTCACGAGCCTTGTTCATTGTGATTTTTCCGACTAGACTTGTTTATGCATTTATCAGTTAACCATATTTATTACGTGCCACACCCGTAATATCTTCCTTTATTTAATCACTCTTTAACATTATATGAAGAATTATGAAGCTCTTTCATGCATAATATTTCCATCTTTTGATAACTCTATCTTTGGTCCAAATATTTTCTGCAGAGTTGTGTTCTCATTTACCCTGAATCTTTTATCCTCCCCTAGGGTTTACAGACCAATTTTCACGCCTGTAAAGAGGAACACACGAAGTTGTCGTTCCATGAATTTTTATTTACGCTTACATCTCGTACATAGGAATATGCAAGATTCTGATATGAATGGCAGTGCACGTGAATGCAATATCGTATTGATTTCATTATTAATATCAAGGAGATGGTTCTGATGTCGGAAAAGGCTTTAAGGATCAAGCGTGTTATATATATATCGTCATGAAAAACGGCTGTTAGGATATTATAATCCTAGGCGAGCATTTCATATTGGAAAACAAGCTCGTACTGCTGTGTGCAAGTGAATGCTATTCGTTCATACGCCTGTCTGGAAAAAAACGTGCTACTGAAAGAATGGGATCCGTTATGTGTTCATAATACGCATAAAAAATCCATGATGTCAGGCATTCGACTTCGATCCCTTCAAATCACTGTATTGGAAAAAGGACCATCTCCATTGATACCGGAGTTTTTGACAGGATGTGTGTTACATGCATTACCACACAGGCTTCAGATACGGTAGTTTGAAATTTGGTCGGCAGGCTGCGCGAGTGAGAACCACAAATCAGCTATACGTCTAAACTATCATCCATCATTGATAGCTGGCTTACTATATATACACATGTGATCAGTGGTATGTAATCCTCCGCAGACCATGGAAGGGATTTGTGAACGGGTTGGGGAGGGTACAAACCTGACATTCAAATGAAAATGGACATTTGTAATGACAGTTGAATCCCATATATTAAGTATAGAACATTATAGAACATGTGGCCCGTAGCCTTCCAGTATCGCATATGATGTTTGGTGTGTGTGTGATAGCATATTGTCGGTTATAATCTCAAAAAGAACGTTCAAAATTTTTTCCCTTCTCTCTGAAATTATGTCAAAACATTTGAACCTACGTAAAGCTTGTTATGATGAGAGTCAGTGGTTCCCAAACTGCATCCAGCAGAACATTTGGTTTCCGGAAATGGTTGTCAAGAGTTTCGAATATAAATAGTCTAATTCTAATGGACGACAGAGCGTTTAGCACTTCGGTTTTATATTCCAGAGATCCTGTTTAAAATGTCGGTTGTGAAACAAACTACCGAGTTACTCAATAAAGCAGTTCATAGGTCATAGCTACGTAAATTAGAAGTCTGTCTGTAGACACTTCAATTAATGGCTAGGTATTTAATTTAATTGATAATGCAGTCACTTCCTTACACTGTCTTCTGTTTTAGGTATTATTCACTTAGATATTTAGGTAAAGAGTGGTTGTTTTTATGCAGTTAATAATGTAATTAACCAGTTATTTATCTTGATGGTTAGAGAGTTAACTGATCTGCAGTTACTTAGTTAATACGTCAGCCTAGTTACTTTGTTAGATGTTCATGAAGTTAAAGTGTACTAAGTAGTCAATAAGTTTCTTAGTTTCTTATCCAGTCATATATAAATTAATATTAATTTTATTACGTACTTCCTTTCATAGTTATTGGATTATGTCGTTAATTAGTTATTCAATAAGTCAATTGTCTTAGAGAGTCAGTCATTAAGTCAAGTGGGCTAGTATGTACGAGGTCACAAAACCTTTGTTTGTGTCATGATTACTGTCTTGCGCTACAAAATGTATTACGGGATTGTACAATTTGTTTCTTATACAGTAATCATCTCCGAACATTTTCTGTGTACTTCGCGTTTTTATTTCTGAATACCGAAGGCGGCCATCAGACTTTCCGTGCACAGGAAAAATGACAATTCTCTGCTTTTAATTACTGTGCAAACTAATACCTTGAGGCTCTGCGGTATGTTTACATTGTCCGCGGAATGTAGCAAATCGCAACTCTGTTTTAATAGTTTGAACATCGACCGAGGTGCAGTCACTTTTCGTAGCAACTGAACGTTTCAGAAATTTCTTACTGTCAAAATCAGTTAGTGCAGGTGTTGGTATTCGTGTTTGTTTTGAGTTTGGGAACATTTCCTCCAAACCGCATGGTTACTCCTTCGTTATTCGGATTCTGGAATTGGTAATGGTAGTTCCTTAACATTATATTGAATCGTAATACTCCCGTGACACGGTTATTTCGGAGTTCAGTTGGCATATGTGCCACACCAGACGTAATTATCCTTCCAATCATCGTTCAGTACTGTCCGCCTCAAAATAGCACGGGCTGATCTTCCGGAATGA
Source organism: Zootermopsis nevadensis (assembly GCF_000696155.1). Next base: position 241,114 of record NW_019060511.1, on the reverse strand, counting down.
ACCCTGACCGCTCCAATCTCGTCACTCCACACTTCCACGTTTGGAGTTTCATTTTAAGAGCTGACAATACTTTGCATTCTTCCGTCTGAGCTGGGGCTAGCACGCAGTCAGGCCTCAGTAGGTTACGTAGTTTTGTAGTACAGGCATACCTCGGAGATATCGCGGGTTCGGTTCCAGATCGCCGCAATAAAGCGATTCACACGAATTTTTTGGTTTCCCAGTTCATATAAAAGTTATGTTTACACTATACTGTAGTCTATTAAGTGTTCAATAGCATAATGTCTAAAAACCAATGCGAGAACATTGCGAGAATTACCAAAATGTGACACAGAGACACGAAGTGAACACATGCTGTTGGAAAAATGGCGCCGATAGACTTGCTCGACGCAGGGTTGCCACAAACCTTAAATTTGTAAAAACGCAATACCTACGAAGCGCAATAAAATGATGTATGTCTGTGTTTAGAGATATTCTGATGGTAGAATTTTCCCTATAATTTTCAGAACCACCCAATATGCCAGACAATTAATAATTTCTTAATAACTGCTTCGTCCCTGACATGGACATGAAATTCTGGATCAGAGCCAGGGGTAACTGACACAAAAGGGGTGGCAATCCATGTCAGATCTCAACATCAAACCAAATCTTCGCATTAAACTCTATGAGGTTGCAAAGGGTTGACTTGAAAGCTTGTACGGTTGTTACTAGGGCCGGTAAAGCGGATGATACTAGTTTAGTTCAGCGGTGTTTGTGTGTCCTTGAATTTTCTTGTCTTACCGTCATCCATCTCGAGCTAGCATGGCGAATTTACCGCCATGCTAGTTTGTGACATTTTTAAAATGTACCGAATAACACTTGGAACCACTCGGAATCTTGTTTCCTAAACACACGGGTAATCCCGAAATTTAATTAATTTTACTTCTCCATTATATATCGTCAGGGAGTGTACAATTTGCCAGTACAACTATTTGCATATTACGCCATACCGATTTGATGGCTGAAGTATGATTATAATTAATTACTTCATGAAATAGATTCCAAGTCTATTTATTCAACTGTTTTGGAAGCAAAATTCAATCATGTCACACATACCGGAGATTTTAAATTCAATTTCTGATGGAATCCACAATCAGCAGATTAAAAGGCTTGATGTGTGAAGTTAATTTCTATTGTGGTCTAAAGTCATCCGTGGCACGAAGGACAGTAAAAACTGGAATGTGAACGAGTTTGTTCAAAACGTGGCACTTCTCGCTTTTTATTCATGGTCGGGTTCAGTTTCGGGCTACACTATACATTTCTTCAGGTAATGAAAGCTTTGCATCCACTTCTCCGTATCTACTACGCAGTTCTTGACATATTTACAAGCCTGTAGGACTATACATGTTGTTTAAGTTACAGTAGTCGGGGCGAATATGTACATTCCACGTCCGATATATCTTGGTTCCTATGACGGTTTACGCACTATGTTTGTTTTTTCTTCTAACCCCAAGCTAATAGCGCAGGTAAAACGCACACATCGGTCCAGGGTACGACGATTTGTTAATGTCCGAGGCCTGTTGACTTCTCAGAGTGCGTGTTGTTGTTGTTATTGCTGCTATGCTCTGCGTGAGTGCTGCTTCATCTGTCTACGATTTCTCTAGACTTCAGCTCCTGTTATGCGTCACTTTACTGACTAAACTGTCTCGAACTGACTTGTTTGAAAGTCTGTAGTAGCAGAAATAGTGAGCAAGAAATTAACATTCATCAGTGAATGTGGTTGCCACCTTCTGTTTTGTAAGGGAATCATTTTAAGGAAAACATGTACCATAACTCCTTGTTAATTATAGCAATATTTCACTTTTCAAACAAAACATTTGCGTGAGAACAACGTTGGGAAGAGGAACGGAGAATAATGACTGTGAACTTCAGTTTATGAACAGCTAGCAGCTAGAACTATATTCCTGACATCATGTAACACCCCCCACCCCTATCTCCACAACCGAAGGGGTGTGATTCCGACTGTGGTGGGGTTTGTGGCAATTTCTTAGCACCCTTCCCCCCTGCCCCAGTCTTATGCAGTTTCTCGGAATGTAAATCTAAAGAAATAAGAAACTGCGAGGGACGTGGATGAGGCGGAATGAACAAATGAAGAATAGAGAATGGCTTCTGGTAGCAGTATTCAGGCTCGCTTCCCACTCCTAGGCAGTTCCTCATTAAAACCGACCAAATAAACCCTGCAGGTTGGAAAATTAAGAAGGAACAGCGAACTAGACTGCGAAAGAAAAACAGTCTTTTGTTCTTTTACTTGAATTTTCTGTGTGTTTTGAAGAAAAGAGTGCGACAAGAACTTTCAGACTTCGACTTTGCAGTCAACTGTCACTGCTGGTGCACAGTACGTGGGTGTCTGTCACTGGAACACAGTGATTTACTCTTTGAATTACATGTGGTTGATTTGACGACACTGTTTATATGATGATTAATTAATAATTAACTGGAAATTGTATGGAAGGAAGCTATCGTGGCCCAATACATGCCAGTGTCTCGGAATTTGTCTTGAGGGACTGACGAAGACCACGGAAAACCTCGGGTCAGAATAGCCAGTCTCCTGGTTGAGATTTGAACCCGAAACCTCGTGAATACGAAGCAGGAGTACTAAGCAGTCGGTCGCGACGTTCGTCATAGACCTTGGGAAAAGAGTTTGAAGTTTGATTCTGGAATCAAATAGTTTGAGGTATAATCCATTGACGGGAGTTTATACACACGTTATTAATTAAAAGCAGGAAATTAGACAGGAACAGACTCATTTTATTGTTTGTATTTTTCTTCTTCCTGTTTTGCTACCGTCTAGTATCTGGTCTAGATATGCCATAGAATTTATTCTCAGTATCGGAATGTGTCGCTACGATGTGAATACGAACTCCTTACAACGTCGCTGTTAAACATTTCTTCTATGATAAGGGGCTGTTAAAAATCACATCACACCGCTATTTTTGAAAAGCAGCTGCTCAGTCTGCAACATTCATTGCCCAAGCTGAAGACTTTTACTGACCATAAACACTGCCTCTGCAACCGTCTCACAGTCTCAACTAATTGAACTTGGGTTTCCTGTTTTGAACTCGTTGGCTCATTACTTTGCGGTAAATTGGTTTAAGATTATGAGCATTAAGGCACCCGGCACGTTGATGTAGCATTAACAAGACTGGCTTTCATTCCAAAAGTACCTGGTTTGAATCTCGATTGGTTATACCGTGTTTCATGATAGATTAATAATATTTGTTTCCCTGTTGAGTGCCGCTCCCAAAAACTGTTTTCCTGTTCATTTTTCACTGTTTAACGTCTGTTTTATTTAATGATACAGACACATTGGCTGCTTAAACAACGTTCTTACGTAACTTAAGAAACGCTAAAACATAACGGTCGTTGACCAGTTGCAGTTTGAAAATAGTTTGTCTTTTCGTCTTTACTTTTCTCGCTTTTCTCTTATCATATATTTCAGCTTTTGCTTACAGTTTTTATCGTGTGGGTATTTGCAAACTTGCCTTCAAACTCTTCTCTCATTTTTCCTTGAAACATTTTCACCTTTCGCCTTAATTTTCTCTACTAATTCGCCTTAGCAATTTTTCGTAATTAACATTTTTCATACTTTCGCTGTAACATTTCTGTAGATTTTCATCTTAACCTTTCACGAACTTCGCTTTTCCCTCTTCGAAGAGGCTTCCAAGTTACGGACTCGGATCAAAATATGGTGAAGTAAAGTCTCAAGTTCCTGTACCTGTCAGCTCTTGTTCTTGTTTCTATGGCAACGTGAAGTTTGTTCACTTTAATGCGCCATTGACTCTCAGTCTAGCTGTTTGCATGGAAAACAAGAACTGAGAAACCTGAAGGAGCAAATATATGCTGAAACCTCGAAATAATCTAGTTACTTGATTCTAGTTAACGTTTGTGAAAGAATGCAGTTAATCGTGCTTATAACGGAATAGCAAAGAAAGCTGGTTGCTCCCCTGTTTGAAAGAGATTCTCGTTGAACACAGGCATTTAGCGTAGGATGAAAATGTTGAACAGCGCATACCTACTCAAATCACTTACATATTTATGATGCAAATTACATGATGTAAATTCGTAGAAGTACGTTCAATCCAGACCCTGTTTAACAAGCTCGGAAAATGTATTACGTACCGGAATGCACATAATATCCTCACGCTTTCTTTCCAGGGTGCGTTTAAAGATATTAAATCCGCCTTCTTCGGTAGTTCCCACTTTGGCTACGAGATCGCAGCTTCTCATTGTCTTCCTCAGGGCTTTCTTCATCCGTCATTTCGTTGTCACCGTTCGTACGGAAATCAAAAGTACATAAAATTTAATAAAAATTCGTCCAGTGGTTCTGGAGCCGAATCTACTTGACAGACGGACAGACACGACCAGACCATAATGCGTTCTCTCTGTGCACATTATGCAAAGAACGCGCATTAAAAATTATAATTACGTAGCTCCTCCTGTCACAGGTGTTGTTGATGCAGGCTGCAATGTTTTTTCTCAGAAATGGTCGCCTACAGATTAATTTCATAGATTACTGCACAAACATTTCGACACTCAGCGCCAGTTTGATCATCGTGTAAACAATGGTGAGGTTTTATCAATACAAACAAAACTTAAATTCACAAGACATCTTTAGTATAGAACTTGATGCCAGGTTTGGTTGAATTCTGGGCAGCAGTATCGGAGAAGGGAGCCTACGGGTAGACAGACACACAGGACCTCCAGTTTATATATGCATTTTAAGCACTTATTGTTAAGAATGTATTATAATTTGTTCTGTAGTTTCTTTGTTTTCACTGCATGACATTTTGGAAAAACTTTCATGGCATTACAAACATTGAAATAATATTTCATATTAGCGAAGTCACGTGTCGTATTATCGTGGTTGCCATTCTTGTTTCGGTTTCTGTAGGTCATATTGTCGTGGTTTTTGTGGTTTTCATCAGTCCCTCTCTACCAGGCCTGACAAAATTTCTGCCTAAAAGCCACGTGCGGCAATTTTCAATTTTGTTTCGCTGATCGTCTAATTTTTGTAATTATACACGTTTTGCGGCCGCAGACACATTTTAATAAATTTTGAGTTTATATTGCATATTATGTGGCGACTTGAGTACCACTGCTTGATATTTTAATTTAAAAACGGAATATGTTTCAATGAAATTCAAATTTGTGCGCACTTATGGTAAAACTTAGATACGAAAAATGTACAAGCATATTTTTTAAATTGGGGATAGTAGGCCGTTAAGATGTTCCTCACTCCCCTCACCCATGTATTTTCCCAAGAAAAGATTCTTTCATTTTAAGCTTCCCTTGTTAGACACTAATTGTGGTACCCCTGCTCTAGACAAATCCTAAGTTTATTTATCAAAGTAGATTATGAGTGTAATAAGACGCAGCTTTGTCACCCCTTGTGAAAACACACGTTTCTGTTTGCTGAGGTAATGCGAGTCTGTCCATAATTTCTAATTAACTACGAACATATCACATTTTCCTTCAATCACATTCCATAATTAACTTTAGAAATGTTCTTCATTATGTTAGTTCATTTCTGCAATTTTATAGGCCTCTTATTTCTTAGCTTTCATGTGTATTATTCTTATCATAGCAATTTCTGCATAACTCTGTCTGGCTAGATTGCGGTTATTGCTTAAAATTAATGGTTAGAAGCGAACGGTTTCGGCCATGTTGCGTTCATACAGAGACGTTCTTTGAGCTAGACTACTCATTCGTGTGCGGCACGAGAAAGTCGATTATCGTAATGTATATTTTTAAAACAGAAGGTTTTAAAATAGCGACATTATTGGTATTATGACGTCCTATAATAAAGTAGTCTGTGTGCTGTGTAACTCTAGATTTGTATTGAGGTATATCCGGATAGAATATTAACCGGATTACTGGCTGTAGTATCTGAGATTTAGCCTAATTTTCCGTGGTCACTACAGGTAAATATTACAATAATATCAGGATTTTAGGTTTTCTGAAGATGACTGTTTTCTGGGTTGTTGCGCCGTGTAATCTAGTAGAAGTGTAACGACCTTTAAGAGGTACTGCCTCCTCATCGCCCTGATGATGGAAGCAGCCTTGAAATAGACCACGACCCCCTCCTCAAAGGTATTTAATTTCCATTTATGATCAAATGAACGAATGTTAAACTAAGGAGAGTAAGAAATCACACGTAAGGCAGCGAGTCATAAAAATATGGTTTGAAGATGTGGATTGGGTTCTTCTTAGTCAGGATATATACCATTGACGGGCTCTTGTGAACACGGCAATGAACCTTCAGAGTTCGTGATATTTCTAGAATTTTTTGACAAGCTGAGCGACTGTCAGATTCCCATGACCGACTCTGCACTTTGGAATTTATTTCGAAGTGGGTTAGACAATGTTGCATTGGCTGACAAGGCGAAACGGCTCGGAGATAATCCATCGCGGTGTCGCTTAGCCTGCTGCATGTGTCGCCCATATTTTATTCTCTGATGGGCAAGCAGGAGAAGCTTAAATGTTATAGTTGGCAACGTCATTAATCCAACAGCAAGAATCTTACTGATACTGTTACATTATGAACAGATTTGTACCTTGTGTTCTCACTTCAGTCCAAATGAGGAAATTAGCCTGACAAAGGAATTGTCAACAGCTATTTTTTTCCTTCACCGTCATTAAATTTTATTTACACCCGGAGCCTCGGTTAATCTGGCATCCATTGATATTCTAAACGTTTAGAAGTTCTGGGCAGTGGACAGAGATTCAGTTCAGAGAGTGGAAATCGCCACGTGCTTTGCAATCATCATGAGTAATTAGTGAAGTGCCCCGGGTGTGTGGTTGGCCATCCGTGGCCTTCTACTGTATCATTGACGTCATGCCGTACCAGTGAAAACACGTCTTCACTCCGAGTTTCGTTACTGTCCACCGTTTATTTGTACTGTTACAGAATTAGTCATATGTCGCATTATATTGACCGTTTCTCCTTCATTTTGCTTGCTACTTCTCAGTTCAAAATATTTTGTCTTCCCGTCTGATTTCTAAGAACCTGAAGATTAAGTATACAAAACAATAATTTTGCTTGTAGTTTTGTATGGGTACGAAACATGGTCTCTCACTCTCAGGGAGAAACACAGATTGCAGGTGTTTGAGAATGGGGTGCTGAGGAGGGTATTTGGGCCTAGGAGAGAAGACAATGGGGTATAGAGAAAACTACATAATGATGAACTTAAATATTTATACTCCTTCCCCAGTATTGTCAGGGTGATTAAGTCAAGAAGAATGAGATGGGCGGGGCACGTAGCGCGCATTTTTTTCTATTTTCTTTCATATTATGTTTATCAGCACACGAAAAATAGTACCCAGAACTCAGTCCGTGTAAAATGAAAAGTGAACTTGTGTTTAAGAACTCCCGAGGACTGAACATTTTATTAGATACGTGAACATAGTTTTATTAGAACATTTATGTGCTCTTGTACCTTGTAATATGAACCACCCTGCATTTCTCATTTCCTCCCTAACTTACCCCATCTTCTTCTCTCTCTGCCTTGACATGTTCCTGGCACACACACATTCACCTGGTTTCCTTACTCCTTGCAACTTGACTAATGGCCGAATTATAAAAGGATGTAGCAGGCTTCGTGCGTGGTAGACTAATGTAATTACTTACCTTCAGCATTCGTGCCACTGGTATTTCTTCTCACCTAAGTCAGCCGCCAGATCGCACTTGTGCAATAACAAATAGCGCATATTACTTGTCTTGTCCTGTCTGCCACCTCCAGTTTGGAAAATACCACGCGAATAGCAACTCGCCTATGAGACGTCTTGACTGGTCGTGCTAACATTGTCAGTGTTAACGGCGACTACATGAATTCTGCAGATTTAGGTGATGTGACTCTACCATTGACTTATTAAAGGTCGACCTACTTATCTGTCTGTTTCCAAAACACGTGTTCTATGACATGTACCTCGTATTAAGTACCGTCTATCTTCAGACACTCTGGTTTAATTTATATGTGCGCTCTACCTACGAAAAACAGAGTCCGAAATTGGTACCTGTCGTGAGCTACATAACTTCACTTTTCTCTGCCACATGATTAAAATACATTTTAGTATTATCTCCGGTCTACGCTTAGACCTCCAAAGTGATCTTTTCTCTTCGGGTTGTCTGTCTAAATGTCAGTTTCCCACCCTTCCCGCCATACCTACACTTCTTTCCAATGTTATATTTGAAGTGTTGCTTAAGGAATCATCCCCTTTAAACTAGTAACTGCATATCTCATTGGGGTTGCTACTACATAATCTCAGATTTTCCGTTTTAATCACCAGATTTCTCTAGAAGTTTGTAAAGTTGGTAGAGTGTAATGTAATGTATTTAATTTTAAAGCTGTCTCCTGGCTTTCTATGAAGCCTGTACGACGTTTCGGAGACTGAATGTTTGCTTTGTGGGGTTCGTTAGACAAATCCTACTGCTTAAGACGAGTTTTGCACCGTATATCAGTGTCGGTTCTAACGTTCAACGAAAATATTTGTTTTAACATGTGTTTAAGTAC
>NW_019060511.1:192816-228211 GCF_000696155.1 Zootermopsis nevadensis | reverse complement strand
GTCAAGCTGAGGTTTGATTCTGCGAATGGTTAGGGTCGGAGGACGTCTGCTCTTAGTTTCACGATCTCACTTTTCTTTATTCGACTGCGGGCTCCTGGCATTTTATTCGTATTTCTTCAGTTACACTGTGTTAAACAGTTTAACCGAAGTTCCAGCCTGAAAATGTGGAACTTGAAATACTGGAACCGGATATCTGTTGATATCATATTTTTGTCGTGCGACGAACAATTTCGAGTCTGCTCTTATACTTGTTTTCTCCTTTAACTCTTTACTGATTATTCACATTTGCCATCACCAGGAAGGCAAAACTTGGTAGGACGTTTCACAAATGGTTTTCTCTTCTTACGCTGCTTTTGTTACACTGCGTACCTTCCCGTAAATGCCATGAGTACGAGAGTGAACAGTGATTCAGGATGGCAGCGGATGGAATATTGATGCTTCTCATGATACTGAAACTGCGGTGATGGGAAAACGCGAATAGTGAAAACGCATAAAACGAGAGTCACCTGTATCTAATTACGTGGAGCAGAGAAGCTAGGGATCAATCAGCTGGTTCAGGCTGTCGTGTAATTCGCTACCTTTCATGAAACCCGAAGATTCATTACCATGTTCGAAAGAGACCGATACCGGATTTCATCTACCTTAACAATATATCAAATAAGGAAATGTATGCAGGTCCTATTATCTCTGTCATTGTACGAATGTTAATTTTTCAGGAAACTGAATTTTATTTTAAAATTGGTTCGTGTAGAGAGAGAAAGGAATAATTTCTGCATATTTTATAATCAAAAAGACCCCAACTCACCCCTTCCGTTTGACGGCATTACCCCGCTTAACCGTACCGTACGATACACCCCAACCCCTTTAATTATTCCTAGTCCTGTCTTCCAGTTAATTAATTGAACAGATCACTTCATTGGACCTCACCGCAAGATCGTTAAATATCTGCGTTTATACCATGGTCGCTATTCTAGGAGGTTGCGGGAATGATCAGTAGTCAGCAAATGAAAAAAAAAGGTCAAAAAGAGAAACCAGAAAAAGATTCTCTCCCCATTTTTCAACTTCACCGCCCCTTTCTACAATCCGTTACGTTCGTCGTTCATGCATGATAGAAAGGGGTTGGTGAGAAATGCGGTCGCCGTGTGTCCTGTTTTGTGTTGGAGAATCCCCATGACAGTTGTCTAAGTATCTGAGAGATGAACGTGGCTTATAATGATGTCGGGCGCACTCGAACGCAGCCGGTTTGGATGTGTTTTGTTCTTTGTTTTCTTTATTGTTATTGTGTCCGTTGACAGTTCAACGAAAAGTACATACAGGTCAATCGCTATAGGTTTGGACATGGCTTTCAGCTCTGCGCACATCGCATTTTCAACGTATGCGCATTCAAGGTCATGTGCTTTCCTCGTATCCTTGGGGGGAAGAGGCTCTCTTCCTTTTAAGATACTCGGCCGGAGTATGACCTTGAATACCCCATTCCCTTCCATATAGTGCGCATAGGTAAGGAATACATGAGAGTTTACGTCTTCGTGTCGTGTTTGTTGCAGGGTCTTAAAAACTCTTATTTGTCGTTAACTACCAAGTCTGTACATCTAAAAAGATAGTGTGATATATTACAAAGATTTAATTAATTATTACGTAGGTTTTTTCAGCAGGTTATCGCGGCTGAAGTTCATTGTTTATCTTTGGTTTTATGTGATGAATGGCGTTGAATGTTGAAAATATCCAATTTTTCAGAAAATATGTTGTCTATGTTTCGAAACAGTAGTAGGCGACTTTACTCGCCAGCTCTTCCGCTCCACCTGTCAGCATTGTCGAATTCACCTCAGCAGCTAAGGAATTTTGTATTCAGGCCTTTTTTAAAAATGTTCTAGCAATCACTTTTTTGTACTTTTTATGACCGTATTGATTTATGTTTACGATCCATAATTCTGTATCCTGAGACTGCTGCGAGGAAATACAGTTCTGCCATCACCATTCTCCTCATTTGCCAAATTATGTGTTAATAATAGTATTGTGTCTTTTGTTACACATAAGCTATATGATGTACTTTCAGTCTCTGCGAATCGAATAAATGATAGTCTGGTTTTTAGCTGTTCTGCGGTCAGCTGTCACTTCGAAATACCTCCATCTAAGTCCTGATCAAAACTAATGGTTTATCCCTGGTGAGCAGGGTGGTTTGTAGTGAACTTACAATTCAATTTAGATCTAATGGCGCATGCAAATAGACATTGGCATATTCAGATTTGAGCTTTACTTTGCGTTCAAAATGCATTCAGCATTATCGGCACACAATCTCTGTTGGTGTTACACCACAGATGGGGCTAGTCTGATGCTTGTTTGTCATTACGTGTGCTGAAAGTCATTGTTGTGTTTAATCACTGAAATTTGAACATCGTTTCGTTCGACCACAATGACATTTCAGGCAGCGTTTGTAACAGATAAAAGAAACACGAATAATAATAATTTTGTAACTAAACTACATCATACTAATGAGGGTGTAAGATGTATGTAATAGGCAGTACATTACTGACAAGGACACAGAAACTCAAACCCAAAATGAGGGCGAATAACGGTTTTATGTTCTTAATTTACGGCTGGAGGAAATAATATAAGTAGCAGCTCGGAAATTAATTCTGACATTATATTTCTCTTCTGCTTTAAATCTCTGCGTAGAAAAGAGTTACCGAACTGTCGCCTTGGTCCTTTAGAGATAGGTACTCTATGAGGAGGGCAATGAATGAAATTATCCCTAGATAGTATTCAATGACGCTGAACCTTCAATTGATATTACTTATAAACATATAAACTAGTGATGCTGTTAACTTCATGCAGCATAGTAATGCTCATTAAAAAAATCCCCGTCTTTTATGTAACCAAAAGTTTCGTTACCATGCTCATAAGAACCCTACACTGAACGAGCCAGATAAATCCAGTCTACATCCTCACACCTTTCTTTTTTGTTCCATCTTTATACGAGGAAGGGGACATTTTTGTGGCTGTGCGTTGACGATCCTTTGCGCTGTGTTCCATTTGTTGCTGCAAATATTCACCTAGGACTTTGACTTCAGTATTGCGCGACATTCGTCTGTATAGGTCTTGGATAAGTTTAAACGAGGCTTCATGTGTTCTATGTAAATCTTGTGTGAAATGTAACTGTTAAGAAGACTCAGAAGCAATTTAGATTATAGTTTTACTTGGTTGGAGTTATCAGCAGAAGCTCCGTTTAGAATCGTGTGCATATTCGGAAATACTGGCGTGTTTATAGACAGGGAATCATGTCGTCAAAGTAGAGAATTAATAGGTGAAATGTTGGGCATTATCGGGCGTACACTGAATATTCATTTGCCCTTTTTAAACGCCTTTCACAAGTAATAGGAAATCAAAAGCGACCAAGACAATGACAAGAATTATATAATAATGAAACTACGGCCTTAAAAACAGTAAGTGTAAACTTAAATTCTCTAACTGGTGTTTTCAGTAATTGGGATGTTCTAAACTCAAGTATATAGAACATATCGTCACGTAGAACAACTCGGAGAAATCGTTCATCTTCAACTGCGTGGCACATCGAGATGATAACTGCATCCTGAGAGCTAGAGTTTGTTTTAAAGGCTTGAGGATTGTATCTGAGCCAGTGCGGAATGTTTTTAGCACCTCCTGTAGCGTAGGTAAGTGAACTTCACTGTACGCTTACTGTTGCCGCACCTTAACGACTAAGACTGGAAGCAACCAACGCAGTATTCCCTCAGAGCGGAAAGTTAGTGCCACGGCACAGCCGCCAGAAGATCTCCCAATATTATCGTTCCAGTATGCGTATTACTTCAAAAAGGATTTTCCTTTTAGGTTTTGGCGTCAAATTGTGCCTCAGATTATTGTATGCTGCATCCCCCCCGCAAATCTTTATCTTCACTCTCTTAATAACAATAGAAATGTTCTGACGTAAAAACAGACCACCACGTCCATGCACATTTTGACTTAGGAACACGGGTGTTAGGATTTGAAGGGACAAATAATATTCCGATTAGCATATCTGTGCGTCTGGGACCCGAAGGTGTCAAATTTTATAAAAGTTGGAGCTACATCATTTCTGCTCCATACTTTATTTTTGTACTGGGGCTTTGAAATTAACTTGTTTACGCTTACTAGTCAGAGCGTTAAATTAACTCCTTTAGTCTCGGAGTGAAATCAGAAATTTACGTAATAATTATCAGTAATTAATGTAAAAGTCCAAAGGGGAAACGGCATAAAGGTTAAGGCGAATTTTTTTAAAACTTAATTTAGCAATAAGAGATAAAAACAAAATGTACGTTCGTCTAAACTTATTTTTCCTTTTTCATGAACTGCTAATTTAATAGCATTCAGAAGATCACCTAATAACTGTCTTTAAAGACGCCAATAAACAATTTAGCTCAGATTAATGACTATAAGTACGGGATAAGAGTGAAGTTAAGGACGCCACCTTGCTCTAAAATACGGGGAAGAGAAAGAGTTGTCATGTTATTTGACACACTCACTGTTTCCTTTACTTTCGTTGGCACTTTGAGTCTTGGAATATCCTTTCTTATGCCAAAGCTCGTCGGAATATTACGTTACAAGGATCAGCTGGCTAATGTTTTTTGAGGAATTGTACAAAATCTATAAATGCATTCTGTTGCCAAATCGCAGGCAGTGAATGTAGAAGTATGTGGTACATTTTGGTACCAGTTTTCTTGAAAGAGTTGACGTTTCTTTTAAATTTCACAATTTGTATGGATTCAAATGGCATTTAATAATGTTAGTGGATTGTAAGTGGACAAGGATTTGAAAGAAGCGTATCTTTGTCTGTTTTAAAGTAGACGAAACCGCAAGGAATAAAATAGGAACTCCATTGAGCAGAGCCTTTTTAGAGAAACTATTAGTTGCTCAGCTAGTCAAGAAATTCCATGCCGCAGATCCCTATCCTGAACCAGATGAATCCAGTTCACACGCTTACATCTACTACCAGTTTTTCTGAGTAGGCCTTTTCCTTCGGGGTCTTCCGATTTCCACAATTGAGGCTCGATGTAACATTTCTTAAGTTTATTTTTTCTTACGTTTACGTGTTTTTAGATCCACCACTCAGTCTTCCCACTTAAAACAATTTAAATGCCCAGTGATGTAGCCGGTAACTTGTCGAGTTTCGAAGCGACTGTCTCCAGATATAAATAAGACCACTCCACCAACTGCTCAGTGTTAACGATGAAGGACGACAAAGTAGGTTATGATATGATGCCGATTAAAAGGCGATAATGACTATGGCGATGATGTGAATGCCGAAGATAATGATGTGGGAAGAGCCAAGTTGATGAAGGCAGGAATCGTGTTTATAGCACTCTCCTCCGGCTGCTTCCCTTTTATGCTTCATTTACTTTGCCTCTCGTATTCGACGCCTCCGAATTCAATGTAAAAAGAAGAAGACAGAAGTATCACTGAATTTCATGAACTAGATTCAGAGATGCGATATGAAGCAGAACTGTGAAACGTGTTGGATTACGATAATGAAAATGACAAGACCCATTCTTTAACTATACTTGGAAGGAATTTTTTGACGGCGATAGGTACACCGCAAGGCCATTGATAAGGGAGGGAATTGTCTTTCTAGTTGCCTCTCGGTCTGTCAGGCTGGATTTAGGACGTGATCAAGGACGTGTGTGCAGGCGTTCTATTAACCTAAGAATACATCGGCAGATTATATTGTTGTTAATAATAATCTCCCTAACCTTCATTACTGTGAAGGACTTTGCTAAACCTACTTAGGCCATTTCTGAATTGTCACCGCACGCCAAGTGTTCGCAAGATCGAAGCGGAACTTGTGTTTGTGGTGATATAATTACAAATGGGGTCCGATGGTTGTTTCTTCTGAACACGGCAATAAACCTTCAGGTTCTATACAAATAATTTCTTGATCAGCTGAGCGACTAACAGCTTCTCAGAATTGCACTGTTCCTTGGAGGTAGTTATACATTCTCTACAAATTGTTGATTCATTTCTCAAAGTGTTTCGTATTTTCCATTTTATTTAACACGACGTTTCGGGAGTTGACAGTAATAACATTTCACGTGACTGGTTGTTATTTTACTGACATTTATGGTAATTTCGCTTTCAGATTAGTGCTCAGTATTTTTATCCATCCTAGGTCCTTTCAGTACTTGGCTAGTGCGCTATCCACTTGCCCCGATGGACGATTATAATAGCATCTACCAGTGTCGTGTATATCAGACATTGGCTTACAACAGACACTAAATTTTGCCAGGCATAATACTGGTATGATTAGTCAGTTACGTTTTATACCCCATTCTTCATACGTTAAAGCACTGAAGCTCCAGTCAAGAAGCTAACTGTCGTCAGACCGTTGTATCTTCCATGGCTCTGAAACATGATGAAGGATGGGCAATGAGAGAGAGAGAGGCTTTAAAGGAGCCGATGATACAAGAAAATCATTCATTGAATATATGGGAGAGGCAAGCAGTAACTTCAAACAAGGGCTTAATGAAGACGAAACAGAGGGCGGATGCTGTAGATAGATGAAGAGGGGATGAGGGATGAGATGGTGTGACAAGCCAGTGACGAGGAGGAGGTGCGTTTGCCCTGGAACTGCGTAATAACACACACACACACACACACACACACAAGTTCTATGCTCTTCTCTTCTTGCTTGAATTCAGTCCTGTTTTCAGCCTCGGTGACAGACAAGCTTCCGTACCCTGAGTTCGAATTTGACGGATCCTTACTAACATCTGCCGCTCTCATGCAGTGGTGGCTGGTATATTTTTATAATACAGGAGTCTCAAAAGTTTATTCAAACTTAGAGTACACACATGTATTTTACAACTACTGCCATTAGGAAGCTTTTAGAATTACTTCAAAATGGGATAACGTTAAATAGTCTTTTCACGTAACGCTTGCACTGAAAAATCAGATTAATTAGGCCAAAATATTTTATATATTATAGCTACCGGACATGGCAGCAGAGAGCTTTGAATTTAGGAAGTACCATGTTCATATCTTGACCAGAATACCGACTATTCTGACTGAAGATTTTCGCGGTTTTGCTCAGTCCTTCCAGGAAAATGTACGAACAGTGCCTTCGGATAGGTCGCGACCACTTCCAAGTCATTATTAATTAATTATTCCATTATCCCACGGTGTATAGTTTGAATTACTGACAGCGTCTTCAAGTAAAACACAAATATATTATAGTCCACAATTTAAAACAATTAAATTAGAAATGAAAAATTTATCATAAAGAAAATATATCTGTAGCCATGCAATCTTTCATTCGTTTAGTCTTGGTGAAATGTAAAGTCTGAAAACAATTGGATAGACAGTATAGTAAGGACCAGATTACATACTTGGCGAGTTCTAGGCGCGGGGTTGAAGAGCAATGTGATAAGCACTGCGCGCGCACCTCCACGCTTTTTCTATCCGTTCCACCTGGCCG
Organism: Zootermopsis nevadensis; assembly: GCF_000696155.1. The sequence continues at coordinate 220,752 of NW_019060511.1, read as the reverse complement.
TTCCGTGCACCGACCAGGCCGTGCCGAGTGCAACTATCCACAGCACTAGAGAGCTCAGCTAGCAAGTAATCTGGTCCCTACTGACTAAGGGACTATTTGATTCTTTACTGTGCATATGACTGCGATGTATGTGAATTACGTGAGCGCCTAAAGCATCGAAATGCACGGGGATTACGCACAGAGATTTATCTCAAAAACGAAGTTTAATGATAAACTACAAGCTGTCACAACAAGTACTGCAGTTTGATAAGAAATTATTTCTGTCCACGGTTCACTGAACTGTGAAATGAGTAAAATCCATTGACGTGTAAGAGCTGTTCTCTAGCACGGTAACTCCCAAGCTTGAAGCTCTGTGAGTACTGACACTTAAAAGTATCGTGTGTTAGGGCACCGTGCACATCAGATATTTTACGTCGTTTTACACGAAACTCAGAGAACAAACTCAGTTTATGTTTCATGGGGACATTTAGACCTCTTAACACTGCTTTTGGCGTCTGGTCTTTTTATCATTAGGAAGATTTCAGCTAGTTATATGTAACCGATGTTTTTCTTAAAGCAATAAATCATGCAGTTTGCTTTATAACTGATGATACTGTTTAGTTGGTGGTGGTAGTAGTAGTAATTGATATTTTTATAATAATTCAATTCATTTATTTAAGTGCTTGACAACAGCCAAAAAGGCCAATAACAGCCAAGCACTAAACCAGAGTACAGGATAAAAATAATAAGTAATTAATTTATTTCAATAATAATAAAAGTAAAACAAACAAATGAAACTAAATATATGAATGTACCATATTAATAATAATAATTATTAGATTTATTTATTGAATCATATTTCCCAAATAATTTGGCTAAATACGATACCTAAGTAATATAATTCAATAATTCTAAATAATACTAAATAATAATAATAATAATAATAATAATAGTTAAATTACTTTGTTAAGTGTTTGCCAACAGCAAAGACCCTATGACAGGCAAACACTAATACAAAGATAGAAATTTGATAAAAAGGAAATAATTTACCTAGGTAAACACTAGTATAAATGTAAAACACTAATAAAATACTAATAAAATACAAGGAACAAAATAAAAAAAAATCAAATTAAAACAAATAACCAAGCTAGATCCAATCAAGGCCACTTTCTAAGTCATTTCTCTTATTGAGAAAGTGCCCTCAAAAGAAACGATGCTTATACCAAACACGTTCAAAAATTTACATACGTCATTTGCAGCAATGACACACCTGGCTGAAGGACTATGTCTAAGCGCACTGCACACACTAAACGTAGAAAATTCTCTTATTTGCCTTGACGGCACACGAATAATAATAATAATAATAATAATAACTAATAGGAAATACGGAGAACTTTCAGGAGTAAGCATAAGGCTGTGTTATGCTATCAGATAGACCGTTTTTCTAACCTCATATCTTCTGTCCCTAAATTTGAAGTTTCCACAAGGCAGAAAGTAGAACTGACCGTGTTTAAAAATCTGCACATTTCTTACTGAAAAATATAACTTTTATTTTGTAGTAGAGCTGTATCGTATTTGTCCAATTTTCTTTTTAAGTTTTACAAACACATTTTTACTTTAAAATCGATTTATAAAACGCAAGAAACACGAGTACAGAATAAAGGGAGATTCAGTAATACTAATTTTGTGCACAGCATTTTGTCTGGCTGTTCTTTCATCCCATCCATTGAGGAGCTACTGTCTACCAAAGCCCGGGCTTTTGCTTATCTGTTATGCATCGCTTAATGTTCCTTGAGGAGATGGAGTGCAGAAGGCAAGATGTTGTACACTGCCTAGACTCTTCTCGTAGTGAAGGAAGCAGAGTGATTTTTGCCCGTAAATCAGCTTTCTCTTTACAGTGGAACATTCAAACTTGTTATTCACACTAAGAGATAAGCGAGTATCTCTAAATCGATTCGTTGTGAATGCAATTTGTTCAACAGGCCTATATTGATCCTCGATTAATACAGGACTTACCGTTGCAGACTAGATTGCCAAATCTATCCGTAATCATAACACATGGCCGGTAAAAGACCTATATTCTGTCTGGTATCAACATTGGACAAACAAAGAGCTGGAATTGCTGTGGATACAACTTCTTTGAGATATTATTATTCTTTACTCGATTCTTTACCATATTCGAAGGCTAAACCTATCCATAAACATGACGCCCTACAATTAATACAGCTCTATTCTACCCAGGACCAGCATTCTATAAACGAGTAGCTGGAATTCTTGTTAAAGTTATTGATATTTATTTACTTCTTTTACGTGCAAACTCTGCAGCTTATATGTTGGCCAGCCTATCCATAATTAGAATATGTGGTCGATGACGCAGATGTACCTAATTCCGGCGCTGTGCAAGTGAACATCTGGAGTATTTGTGAACAGAGTCAGTTGAGGATATTATTGATCACTGGTTGTGGCTGGCTTCTATTGCGTACAGTTGAAGTGTGGTTGCTGTGATGACAAGCCTCTTCCCAGTCATAACACATAGCCAGAAATGTAGAGATAGGCTTATTCAGTATCGGCATTATGTCTGGTATGAATAACATGTATTCCATATATATTGAGTGGAAATTGTATGTGTCGATCGTGGTATTAAATCAGATTACCAGAATTAATTTAAGAATTTTTATATTTTGTTTCCGTAAAGACAAATAAAATTAAAGCAATTTGTGTGTGGGAAATTAAATATTGCTATAGGATATATATACGTATATATATATATATATATGTGTGAATATTTTAATATAGGCCTATTATTAACTTCGCGAAATGGATGCAGCTAGCTGAGGATAGAGTCCGGTGGCGGGATTTTGTGAACACGTTGACGAACCTTCGGGTTAGATAAAGAAAGTGGACTGTTCTTTGACAAGCGGAGTATACAGTCCACTTTTCAAAGAATTTCCTGCACCACAGAGTGATTGAGGCCTATTAACTTCTTACCACAAGCAGACTAGTCGATAAATTAATCGTTTAAAATACGGACACATGACTGTTGATTTCGCATAAATTTGTGTATTTTTTTAAACCTGTGACAGTAAACATAATCTCACGAGTCTTCATTATGTGCAATGAAACCACGAAATTGTTTGCTGAAAATACCCTAACCTTTCCCGCATTTGAACCGAGCTCACCAAGAAAGTAAGTCAGGCATTTGCCACTGAGTTACCTATCTCAGAGCGCAATTAAGTATATAGAATATACTTGTAATATATAAAATTAAATTACTTGTATTTAAATAGTTGTAAAACAGGTGAATTTATTGTGTGCATTGTTTTCCTCGTTTTACCAAGGTAATTAAATAAAGCAGATTAAACAAGTTGTGAAACAAAGACTTTCAATTAAAGTGTTTGTCGTATTTCTAAGGTAATGATATTTGCAGCAGAATTTAAGTGGACTTCTTGTGTAGTGGGTGGTAGAAAACGAGAAATTAATGTAAAATACGTAATTGCAAATCTCCTACAAGAATCTAGTTCAAGGCCAATGCATTTAAAAATTTCTTTACCTTTTTTTCTTATTTAACAACGCTGTTGGAATTGTTTAATCCATTTTGCGTAGAATAAAAACTGAAAAGATGTTTATACTGTTTACTGTAGAATAACTGAGGAAACTCTGTTAGCCTGTTTAAATTTACATATCCCGACATCTGCTGAGTAAAGCCGCAAACATTTGAAAGAGGAACCGACCGATTAAAAATGGGCCGGGGGAGGGGAAGTAACGAGGCGCTTCTACGGGGAGGAGCAAAATATAACAGGGACAGAAGTGTGTAATTCAGTGAGGGCAGAATGTTACCCAAATATGATCCAAGTGAATTTCAATTTCATGTTAGTTTTGGCATTAATTTATTACATTTATATTAACTAACATGTTAGGGACATTTTTTTGTGTTATCCAACTCTTGCGGTAGATATGTTTAATAACAGTTTGGACTATAGAGCGACATTTTTAAAAAGCTGGTCAGAAAGAATTTTACTATTATTGAAATTTGTGCGTCAAGAATTGGTCATATCTCAAGGAGCAGTTCTTTTCGAATTGGGTATTGCATACAAATACCGAAATCAGTAAAGTAATTTGTTTCCTGATTACAATAGTTAGTTCTGAATCATTGGTCTTCCCTTAATCTGCCAATGTCCTAAAAGTTAAAATATTAAGAGATTTGCGGCTAATTTTCTTTTATGGGCATGAAATTTTATGTGTGGTTTAAACATTGCTAGGACTCCTTGGACCAGTGATCAGCCCGTCGCAAGGCCTCTGCCTGTACAGGGCAGCATAACAGACGCGGACACGCCTTGAATGGGATTCGGACCCACGGTCTCAGTGTCCAAGCGAACAAGACGGACGCCCCAGTTGGGTGTTACTAATATGATTAAAGTTAGGATCCGAAATGTGATAAATGCTTATAAAAGTTTGGTCAGAAGATCTGAAAGTAAGGTAACACTTAACTAGTATGTGATGTACATTGGACGACTATATTAAAACCTATTTAAAAAAAAATTGCCCTGGATAAAGTTTATTGGCAGATTCAGTAGTTTATAAACGGTGGTGAGTTCTTGACCAAACTGTTGGCTGCATAAGGACTCTTTGAAAGCCGTATTGTTCAAAACTAGCTTCTCTTATCGAATATTTCAAGACAGATAATTAATTAAAAGGTCTTCCTTCTTCGCACTTTCACCTTTTGCTTATAAAATACCATCAACGTTTGCATAACGTTGTTCAGTTTGGCACGCCTGAATACACCGAAGCCTTAAACTAATCTAAACATCCACCCGAAAGCCTTCTACTACAAACATGCCTTGTTCTCTACCTAAAGGCATCTCCTACAACATTTCAAAGAAAATTCCACTTGAATGGAATACAGCGTTAAACGCCGCCCCCAGTCACTTCAAAAGTGCAGCACATAGTGCGAGTAAAGTTCAGTGCAGTTCAGAAAGGAATTTGGGGCACCCGCTTAATTTGCGTAGTCTACAGATGCTCGGCAAGTAGTAATCCTACGCACATGAAGTTCAGCACGATTTCGATAAGACTGTCAGGTTATACCTTCCTAATTTATGTAGGTATACATGCGTCTTGTGTAGAAATGGCTCAAGTATCTGCGAGGAGCTGCTTCATAATTACTACCGTACCCACATACAGAAAGATTCCTCCAAGAAGTTTTGTCCGTTTAACGGAAAACTGAAGAATATTCTATGAACACTCACATATCTCATGTCAGTTATGACGTCACTGTATGGAAAGTTGGCTGCATTTCGGTACTACATTGTATTGCTTTCAGGCGTAATTTGAGGTGAATTGCTATACATAAGAACCAAGATAACTGACAACTAATGTACAGAATATTCCGCTCAGCTACAGTAATTTTCATCTGTAAGGTTTTCCACTCAGTTATGACGCGCCTCGATAAATTCTTTAGACCAGCGTTTCTCAACCTATGGTACGCGTACCATTGGTGGTACGCAACTCAATGTTGAGTGGTAAGTGAACTAAGTAAGAAAATCGAAAGACAATATTAACATAAATACGTTTTCCCTGGACGCATTTCGTTAGTGGTACTTCATGTGTGCTTTAGACGGAATTTTCCACGGACTGAAGTTCGTATATTCAACACGTCGCCTAGTAGCAGATATACACCAAATGTGCGCTACGTTGCTGTTTGTTATAGGTAACTACTGAGTAAAAAATTCGTATTACAGAATGTGAAAATATAAAAGTGTTACTTAGTTTTATTAATTAAGTTGTGAATTAATAATGACTATTGCCAACAATATATTTAGCAAGCATATACATATGCTTACATCAGTTTTGTGCTTTAATTATGTGGTTCCTTTAGTTACATCCTGTAGTTGAATGTGAAACACAAATATCCATTAGTAGCAATCCGAATTTTTTTCTTGGAATTTGTGTGGAATGGAAGGGCTAGGCTATCGGATTAACAAATCGTTTCCAATTTCTCTCGATTTGCTTGCTACACGTGGGCAAGCCGCTCGTTTAGACACAGAACCACATTATGCTCCTTGAGATCTGTGCATGATGTTAGAGCACAACATAAATAAAAGCCTAGACGCCGAATACAGCTCGAACTCCATTAAACAGAACTTTTATTGAAAAGCTAAGTCACGCAACTGATCAATATATACCCCGTATTTTACAGTCCCGAGTGCTCATTGCCATGTTGTACTCTATGTTCAGCCAGTTTAATTCACTCTATATACTGACGCCATGTTTATTTAAGATCCTTTTTAATATTATATTCACATCAACGTCAGATCTTTAGAGAGATTTTTCCGTTTCCTGCATTTCCTATTAATAATTTCGTATGCCATTCTGTATGAAATCACAGAGCTCAAAAATACATGCAGCAATGTGATTATACGCTCCGTGTGTATTCTTGTACTCTGTACGTAAGGCAATTAATATTTGTGTATGAACAGTTTTGAATGTGGAAATAATATCAGCTGGCTGTTTATTGGGGACAGATCAGTAGAATGGGTGGCCCTTGTTTCACAGCGCAGTTACAAGAATACTTTATAATCCCAGCGATATCGTTGTATAAAAATGTCTTTCCTTATAAGAGGGATCATTTTGAAGACATGGAACGGTGATCAATCTGATTGGTAACAAGCTGGCAGCTTCTGCAACAGGTACTCGAACTTGTAATATCATCTTTGAGAGGATGAAAAGAGAAGGAATATAGCGAGCCAAAAAGACATGTCAGACCAGAAAACTGACTCTTCACGTGAAAGTATGAAGTTACTACACCCGTGTAGAACTTCTGTTCTTATATGCTCGCTGTCATGTTTGTTTCCCATTCTACCACACCCTTTTCCGAAGTCACGCTCTCTCGTTTCTACGTGTTTTAAGACGTTAGACCAAATATAAAAAAAATCACTGCTGTGGTCAATTCCAGAGTGATATTTTATTTCTTAAGGGCTGTTTACATTGAAGATAGCTGTCTTCTGGATTGTAGCTCCGTGTAGTGTGGTAGAAGTTTGCCGTCATCAGGGCGATGAGTACTCTTCGTCCTGATGATGATGGAGGTAGCAGGAATCTCTGAAACGCTGGTAAACTTCTGCCAGATTGCACGGCTCTACAACCCAGAAGACAGCGATTTTCGGACTCACCGCCGTGAAAACCTCAAATCCTAATTTGTTTACAATGACATTAAAAAAAATTATATTCCTGAGCTGTAACGTGCCAGGAATGGTGAAGACAGTAGCGTGAGTAACATTACTATGCGGTCTTTGCAGAAAATGTAACTGCAAAGAGGAGATTGGTTCTGTCACATTATGTGTGTGTGGTTTATATAAGAAACCAATGATTATATTTATGTTTAATTGTGTATTGGAAGCCTGCATGATTTCCGTAATGACTGAGTGTTGTATCTGCATCTCATGTTCACCAACACATTTAATTACTTTAACATTGAAATGAACAGAATATTTGTGTATTTAATTTTAATTTTTTACTGATAAACATTTTGACAGTACTATTTTACTGCAGATTTGTTATAGCTACACTAAATCCGAATACTTTACGTTACAAACTTCAGGCTATATATTATTAGCTTTCTTATATCTCGTACATAAGTGACTTTACAAATAGGAAACTCGTTCCTGCGAATAAATATATTTGAACTAAAGACAAGATACAAAGTTTGCTACATCTCTGTAATACTGGTTTGAGTTTAGTGAGGAAGCAGATGGATGGAATGGGTTGAGTGACGTGGGGTTGAACACTGTCTCGAATTCAGTATTGTATTCTGTAGAAATAGGAAGAAATAGTTATGTATATGTGAAAAGGTGACGATGGAAAAGCTTTTGTTTTGATGTGAAAAGGAACATTGAGCAGTGGTAACATTTGTTGTAGTCCGTGGATATTAAGGCAGAGATGGGATCTCTTGTAATTAGTTTGATGTGTATGAAAACTTTCCTTATGCATTGGTAGATTAGTTGTAGAAACAGAACTGTACTTCCGTTAATCCCAGCCACCACCACTAATATTAAGGCTCTTTCTATGCATACAACTGTGATAATACCTGCCCACCCTCTTAATTAAACCCTCATTTCAAAATACCTTCCTCCCTGTTTCTTATCCTTTTCAGTGTGTAGGGCTATATAAAATCAAGGGGACTTGAGAAGTTGTTTAAGTATATGTCATTAGTGGGTAGAGGTGATAAATAATATGACTAGGACCGCGTGGCACATGAATGTACCGTTTTATAAAAAAATATTGTCCAGAATGACATAACAGTTGCGACTATACTCTGATTCAATCGAGACGGCTGATAACTGTTACTTGCGCGGGAACAAGGATTTTTACGTACTCAAAGTTAAACGAATTATCGAAAGTCATTTTTGGATACTTGGCATTATCTGCTTGTTCTCGGGGCTTTCACTTAGATAATCTGAAGATGGCTGTCGCCTGGGTTGTATCGCCGTGTAGCCTGGTAGAAGTATACCGATGTTTCAGAGGTTCCTCCTACCTCCATCATCACCAGGACTAAGAGTACTCATCGCCCTGATGACGGCAAACTTCTACCAGACTACCAGAAGACACCTATCTTCAATGCTAACAGCCCCTAAGAGATAAAATACCATCATCAGGGCAACTCATCGCAACAACTCAGAAGACAGCCTTCTTCAGACTCATCACCGTTGAAAAGATCTCAGATCCTAAGTTTCAGACAATCTGTTTGTTAAGATAGTGTTTTATGGTCGTCGTTTTGTTCTGTTGCGCTTTACAGGGTTTCTAGAAGTGGAGGAATCCGCGTTATTAATTCTGCCAATTATTAATTACCTCTATAATATAGACAACAAGTGTTCTGTTAGAACTTAAGAAGTGGTACATTCTACAAATTTTAAACTGAAGGTGCCTATGTGAGCTATGCCTTTCCCTTATATAAATAAGCCGAAGCTCTTAAACAGCTGTTTGTCTTGTAAGAGTAGAAAGTAGTACTGGAAAATATGATACCCCTCATCCATTGTAAAGCTATTCAATAACAGGCAATAATGAAGAAGCAACCGTAGTGGTTCCAGGGTTGAGGGGTGACGCTCCTGATAATGATATTGCTGGGGGTTAAGTTCATCCCCTCCTGTGTACATCTGCATGCAGCTTGGTCAGGCCTAGTGTGTGTCTTTTGAAAAATATAAGGGGGAGTTTGGTGGTTCACTGAAGTATGGAAAGGAGAGACTTAGGCGTGGAGGGTCCAACATACAATCGAGGAGCAGTAGGATGCCAGCATGGCGCGGCGTAGCGAGGTGTTTTTTTTGCAAGTCCAGATAGATTAATTACCGGCAGTGAAATAAATCTAAGTAGATCCTGATATACTTTGGGATGCATGAGGAATTTAAGGGAGCTACTGTTCCCTTACGATAATGTTGCAATTAAGTAACAGTCTTTTGTCCTTACCATGTCTCATATTCGTTGAATTTAATTTCTTTATAAACCGCTGAAAAGAACATTGTATTAAGTACATACGAGTATAAATGTGTTTGTTGAAAAAGAGGGATTGGTTTGGATCTTGTATGGATTATGGGAGTGGTGAAGTATTAGAAAAAACTTAATTTTTTAACCAGATATAATTGAATGTCGTGTTTGTTGACTGTTTAAAATAACATTTTGTGAATAGCTCTTTTGATCTAGTAAACTGTGAGAGGTTACCGGGGTAACCGAGAAAAAATATTGTTTGCTGGTTGCTCTTTTTAAATAAGCTATATTCTAGCTTAATGATAAAATTAAAATAATTTTTTGTTTTTATTTTATGCATTGAATACGAAATACTAGAATTTTTCTCAATGTTGGCCTCGAATTAAAGTATTAATTTGCGTGCAATTCAATCGCGTTATTGATTTTGTCGTGTAGCAGGTCCATTTCCTTTGTAATTAAAGTTTGTCGAAAGTGCTTCGTACCTCATTTAAAACTATTGACAGGTAAGGTTGAAGCCATTCAAATATGGTTTATAATTTAGTGGATAAATGACGTAAGTTAAGCATGTTCCATAATAGAGTGCTGAGGAACATGTTTGGGCTTAATAGTGATGAAGGGAAGAGGAATGAAAAATTACACAACGAGGAACATCATCATTTGTTCTTTTTGTTTGTTATTGTGGGACCATAAAGAATGACGAAATGGACGGAACCTGTTGCACAAGTGTATTAAAATTACAAAGAGTGAACATTCAGAGAAGAGATCCCTAGGTAGATCAAGGTAGAAATGAAGGATGATATTAATTACGTGTCTCAGAGATGCAAATGTTAGGTCTGAACTGCGTTGAATTGATTCAGAATAATCATTATGGGCATGATTTTGCGAACCCTGTGGTGAGCAGTCGATTTTTATCAATGTAAAAAGTGTTTGACTAATAAGAGAATAATTTTAAAATATTCAAGAAACATTCTATACAATGGAGTTATTTTAGTTGGGTTTAGTCAGTGTAGTGGTGAGAAAATTGTCTTATTGTTACAAGGGCTTATCAGATGTCTGTATCACAAGAGAATTTCCTTCACTTTCGGACTTTTCCCCGTCTTCATTGTTTCTTTATCCTCGCATTCCAAAAGTCAAATTCTTTCAGTTGCATACCTACACGCTCATTTCACCCATGGCTTTACGAATTCAGTCCTTCGTACGGCGTGTGCTTCACAGGCAGAAGGCTGCAGAGTAACTTTCTGCAAAATCTCTTTGAAACATCCATTTCGTAAGCTTAATTCGATCCCTCGATTTTACGTGTCTTACTCAGCACCGTTTCTAAAAGCAGGCTCCTTTTCCGTTCTTGTTATGTAGAGCTAAGCATAGTTGGCAATTACGAAAATTGTAAAGACCTTAGACTTTTCTCGGAATATTTTTAATTACCCTACTTTATGGGATGTTAATTTCTTGGGGCTTATTCTTTAATACTAGGTTTGTGCATTCATCACTGCCAGGAAAATGACAACCAATTACCTGAACACGGGAGTTGAGTCAATTACCGAAACGTCGTGTGTATCAGGTATGCCACAATAATAAGGGCGATCACCTTGGTGATGGAGGCAGCAAACAACTCTAAAACGTTGGTAAACATGTATATCACGACGCAATAGCCAGGATAAAACTATGTTCATAATGTTGGGAAAAACTTTCACTAATACTTGAAGCTGTTTCACTGTAACGAACGTTATTAGTATTCTAACCTACACTTAAAACATTGGAAATAGTACAGGAACAAATGTTTCAGCCTCAGCTATTTATCGCAATCAGGAATATGTGTGACGGTGGGTTTAAAGACATCAAAGGGTCAATGTGAATAACCAAGCAATCATGCGTGATGCTGGGCTCATTGTGATAGAATTTTTAATGAAATATTATTTTTACCCAGAACCGTTTAGTTTGCTCATTGGTACATTAACAATGAATAAATGATACTGCATTCCAGTCATTAGGGGGCTATTGTTTCCGCGGCTAAACTGTGGTTAGACCTTTATGTGTTGATTAACATTTCATATGTATAATGTATTGCAATTAATGACACACTAAATTAAATACGTATATTACATACTGTTTAACATGAGGAATATCCAGGACTGTCTTATAAGACATGGATTTACATAGAGGGCATCGTATCAGAAGGATGTAACAACAAAATTACTGAATTCTTACGCCTATTTCGTTGATAAATGTGCATTATTTTGCCTTTAAGCCCGTACGTAACTGTATCTCTGTGGAGAACAGCATCGCGCCATTTTATGCTGAACTGAATATTTCCGATTGTGCTGATATGTCGATACGTTCTTCTGGCATGATGTCCTCAATATCGTCCTTTCTAGATGCCTACTCGGATTTTGTTATCATAAATTGTGATGTAAATTATTTGATCTCCGACTCTGAGAGAAAGATGATCGACGATGGTGGAGTGTGTGTGGTTATTATTTAAGGCCTCTACACACCTAGGAGAGGTTAAGTATTTAAGAACACGATAATTGTCTTGTAAAGAACAGTTCCACGTAATTTAACGCACAAGAATTATAATTTTTAGACACACATTAGGCATGTAAGGAAATGTGAAATGCGAGGTACATATAAGCCATTCATGAGACGCTCCAAATAATTACTTCACGTGAGAATTCAAGTAGCAACTTGTTCAGGTAATCCACGTAGCTGCTTCACGACATGAAAACTTGTTTCTTTGGACGTCGTAAAGTCAAGGCACTCAGTAAAGGCTATGTTGTCGGAAAAGTGAAGAATAAGAATCTGCCTTATTTATTCCTACAGTCTGTGCCACAAGCTTTTAAATATTTAATTACCTGAAAACCTAATGATCATCTGTCACGATGTATATTATTGTCTTGATATGGCAATAACATATTGTTGGCTCTGTTTGTCAGAACACAACAATAAAGAGCCCTCAAAGTTCGCAGTTCACGAGAACTGCTTATAATTGTTACCGCGAAGAGGAGGAAATTTCTCATTCCTTCTCAGGTCCCTAGGGGGTGCGATGTATATTTCAGATTTTCCATCTCCCTTCCTGTACACTACCCTTGTATACAACCCCTCTGTGCCCTTTACAGAGAGGTTTAGAGGGGGAGAAATGAGGGTTTGAACATACCCCTAGCTTTCTAGAACATTAATTACAAATTCTGGGGACGGGGGGCTACCAAATTTTCCAACTAATGGTCATCCCTTGTCCAATCAAGTAATGTATAATCGCTGTTGGCAGCCTCGTAGCTAATCATATATATAATTGTAGGGTTTCCTTCTCATTTCGATTACTTCGTATATCAAACTTGATGCTTGTCAGGGGCTTTCCTTCCTTCTGGAGTGTCGTTCAGCCCACTCGATATCAACCTTTCTTCAATAGGGTGCATGTTATGGTACACTCAGGGTTACTGAAAATAGAGCATTCACCTCGGTATTAACTGAAGACATGTATGAAGATTTCTGTCTTCTGGGTTGTTGCGCTGTGTAGTCTGGTAGATGTTTACCTGTCTTATGGGTTGTTGCAACAACCCAGAAGACAGAAATATGAAAATCTGTAGTTTCAATCTTGGAGTGGTGTCAGAAACTACGTTGGGAAAAGTCACGTTGCGTTGAGTGGAATTATGGTGTATGGTGAAGTGGAGGGATGTGGGAATAAGTGGCACTGGTTCACTTCATTGCATGTTTGTTTGAAACGACCGAAGAAAATGATGAATCTCAAGATATGTCGTTCAACATTCATACTCGCAGGACATTACCTCCCTATTATAGTTCCGGATATGATAACTTTTTCATTGTATGTGTTATACCAGAGTGTTAGCAATATAACTGTGAGAAAGGAAGGGTGAAAGTTGAAACAAGGAAAGAAAGAAATGAAGAAGTAAAGAAATTAAGAAGATGGTTAACAAAGAAAATGTGTAAAGAAATTTTCAGTTTAAAGTTCGAGAGAGGGGTAAGTAAGGATAGAAGAATGGATGCTATTTTGTGGTTTCCTACAATTTGCTGTACAGGCAGGTTTCCTTAGTAGCCAAATGAGGAACAAGCTTTGAGGAGGATCGGGAAAAAAAGAAGTCGCTTTTTCGACCACGTGTTCATAGTATTGCGTGCAGTGACACATGTCAGCAATGGCTAACACCAGCATAAGCAGGCTTCAAAAAGTAGTTGCATTAAATAACTACAAGGAGATCGTTAATAATAACGGTATACGTTATCGATATTTTGTTGGCAGTCAGTAGGCTCGCGCGACCTTCACGCAGTCTGACTGACCAAGTGGTCACTAGGAAGGCAAGTCTGAAGATAGGTAACTTGTTCGTATGGTATCAGCTGTGATTAGGTTAGGTAGCTTCGGAAGTGGTAATGATTGTGGATGATGAATTTAAGAAGGTGTGAAAGGATGTGATCGTTTTCTGTGTTAAATACATGATTGAAATGACTGATGAGTACCATGAAAATCCATAGTATGGAAAGTGGGTCTCCGAACCGATGGCGGTCGGTGATCGAACTAACTTTCCATATAGCAGTCTGATTCTCTGTGTTCCTACGGCATGATTGACTGAGGCAGTCTCCTGGCAGTGAATACAGCCGGAGCTTGAAGCTAACTACCCATTTGACAACTAGTTCTGGTGCCAGATTTTTTTTAATGTTGATTTTATGGTGGCTGTATCGATTAATAGGTTGATTGACAGCAATTTTAGTGTGGTGATTTACGTTTGAATCTAGTAACACATACTTCGTTTCACAGATATATAATATTGTTAAGAATTTGTGTTTAGTTGATCTGTCAGGCAAATAAACCTCTCGTTTGGTGATTGTTTTTGTTTTATTAAAAGTGAAATACACAATGTGCATATCAACATCACATTCTTTCCCACTCATCAACGACAATATTTCATAGTGCACACCTTTGTCATTTAACGAATGGAGAGGTCGTATAAAATAAACAGACTTTTTACAAGTGAGGTTCTACCATATTCTACTTGTTAACTGATATGTTTTCAACGATATAAATCCTACTCCAACCAAATGAAGTTTTAGTTTGTTTGTTTGGCATCCATCGACCATGTAATGCTGTTTACAAACTTCAAAGTTCAGAGTTTAATAAATGGGTGTTGTATTCATTCATGATATTGAATTGGCTGATTAACAAAAATGAATTACATGCTCAACAAAGCTGTTAATTTGATCTCGTTCAAGCTCAGCCCTTGTTTCACTTACTCTGAACTGATCCTTTGAATTGCAAAGTTAACAAGTTTTACAATAAAAGCTTTCAAACATCTACATAAGCTCTTCACGAGCTAACCAATAATTCGATTTTGGTGATAGTAAAGGGACTTGTTTCGTAAAACTGTTCAGTTTACATAAAAACTAGACTGATAGGTCGTATATTATCTCCATAGAACAGAGGTTCTTTTAAACCAACTGTCGCGTAGCTTATCGGGACATTCACCTATGGTCCCTGTACTGTGATAAGATTAATTTAATCCAATATTCGTAGCCGATTTATTCAAGTTTTTTTTTAATATTATCCTCACGTTTACGTCTACGTCTTCCAAGTTGTCTTTTCAGTGTAGCATATGAATTTTACCATCAGCGATACAATAATCTGATTCCAAACCGTTGTGACGAAACATATTTTTTACGAATAAGATCAAATAAGATAATCTTTAGCCTCATGTGTTGATTATAATTCCTATTATCACGACTTAATTTATTTTTTGAACATTTCGAAGTGTTACGTAGGGTCCTGACATTGACTTTTTTATTTCTTGACACGATGGAAGGGTATCCTCTATGGGGTACATTAAATCTCTTAGATCGTTCTTTACACCACATCACAGGGGATCATCTCCCTGTTGCTCGAGATAATAAGCATATCTGAAAAATCGATCAGTTTCTAAGAGACTGCACGGAGCAACATCCATGTTCTCTGTCGTGAGGACGTAAATCTAACTTACTACTATTAAAACTCTAATTATTTTAATATTTGATGTGATGGGTAGTCTACCCACTGAATACGCGCATATATAATATATATGCTAGGAACGCATACATTCCCAAAAAATATGAGTTACTTAATATTAAAATTTTGTGACGATGGTGCGTTGTTGAAGCAAATCTTTTCTGGATATTATCCATCATCCAAGATTAAATCAAATCGATAAAATCTGCGACGTTT
This sequence comes from Zootermopsis nevadensis, assembly GCF_000696155.1. Next base: position 205,109 of record NW_019060511.1, on the reverse strand, counting down.
CGGAGATAGACTCCCATCTCCGAAACGTCGCGGTTTTTATTGATTTTATTTAGTCTTGGACAATGGATAATATCCAGAAAATAGCTTACTTCATATGGGTTATTTATTAAGAAAATAAACTTTGACTCATTTTTGTCTGTAGAGTGGCATGAGGTAAAAAATTAAAAACCTTTTTCAAAAATAGAGTGTCGTATGAATACTGTGTTTTTAATAGTAGTTAATTGATTACAAAACGATAGAAAAATCATTTAAATTACTTGCACATCGTTAATATAGAAGGGGCAATATTTTCGATTTAACACAGCAGCCCAAGCAGTTACACCATTGTTACACAGACATTTGTATTCTATGTACAGCCAGACTAACAAAGTAGTCCACACTTCTATATCAATGCCGCTCTTACAAAGCTTTGTTGATACGAAACAGAGCTCTGCCCTTGGCAACAGCGTTCACTCCAATGTGCAGAGTTTTTGAAGAGACAGTGTTTCATGATGTCTTTCGCAGAAATAGTCCCGGAAAAGAGAAGAAACCTGTTCGCTGTTTTACATACATCAATTTGAAGGAACGTCGAACACAGGGGTAATTGCGAAACGGTTTAAAACCATCACAACATTTATTGGTGCAGGTTCACATTTGGTGTTTGGCAAAATCATCTGGGCCTGTTTTCGGTTAATGCCTCGGTTCAGTTCAAAGCTCGAGTCAGATAATTCCCTTCCACACCGGCCTACCTCAATTTGTTTGATGTCCGTTGAAATTTTTTCGTCTCAATTGCCCTTAGTTGTGTCTTTCTTTAAGGTTTCCGACTGAAAATTGCATTATTTCCCATTTGCAAAGTAAGCCCTGCATATTTCACTCATCATCCTTGGTTTAATTACCTTAATTATAAATTGAGAAGACTACAAATATGCTTATAGGGTTACAAATTACGAAGCTCCTCATCACGTAATGAGTGGGTAGGCACTAAACATATGAACCAACAGAACTCCATTTTTTATTGTTACGCAAGCCGTAAGTAAACCTTCTAGCGATTTATATCGATCCTTTCTGAAACATCGCAACACCAGCAAGGGGTGCACATCGTTTCTGTTCATTTGTGCTGCTAATGGTAGTCTTCACAAACGACAGTGAAAGTAGGTACCAAAGTTTTGGTATGTTAATCATACAAATGTGAAAGAACTGCGTTATGAGGGGACGGTGGTTCTCGAACTGAAATCTGTGGTGGACAATGGACAGGCTATTTTTATATGAGACTTAAGGTATACGTGGCGGTTTTGGCATACTTAACGTGTTGTCGTCTGTGCAGGAATCGCACTAAAAGTATATGATGATGAATTACTGAATTAGTATGAATGTACAGTGGTGCAAAAATGGGTAATGACCTCCCGATTATAAAGCTGTTGTACTAACCAATAAATTGAAATTTACATTAAATAAAAAATCTGAATTATTTCAACTGGTACTAAATCCTTTTTAATATTATTTGATGGTCATGTGTTCTGATTTTAGATCAGCGCAGGGTCCAACTAAACATCTCAACGCTCCAGAAGACGTGAGATCGAAACCAATTTGACTGAGATCGTTTCTTAAGTTCAAATTTGGTCAGCTTGGGGGGGGGGGGGAGACACACTCCGCTCATCTGCAGCCTGCGGGCCCCCCATTATATATAGACAGCTCTCGTGGTCAGTTCGACTCTCCTGCTTCTGACAGATCCGGTGGAACTGGAATTGAAATAAGGCCCTATAAATCGAAACACAGGGAACAAGGGTACATCCCCTTCAAACTCCTTGGCGGCGGATGAGTGGTTACAGATTCGCGTGGTTTCGACTTGCATTTAAAAGCGTAGTTTGGCTAATTGACCATGGGCTATAGCTGCAAACCTAGAAATACGTTGACGAATACAGTAGTAAGTAAATAGAAACTAAATTATATATATATATATATAACCCTAAATTATATATATATATATAACCCTATATATATATATATATATATATATATATATATATATATATATGGAGTGGTGGGCCACAGCTACTTAACTAAACTAATTGTATGACTAAATACCAAACTATCTAATTATATATTTAACCACCTAAGTAATTCTTTCCTTACGTAGCTGAGTAGATAACGTACGAATTACGGAAGTAAATTAAGAAGCGGACTGCATTGAAATCTTTTCCGGCGGTAATGTTCTGAAACCTGATGTCTCCATCATCATGGAGATAAATGGCTAGATAACGGGTTACCTAAACTACTCAGATAGGTAGCCAATAGCTGGTTTTTGTGGACAACTATAATGAAATAAATTCAACGAGGTAACTGACCATTACATTAAGTATGAAGCACCTTGTTTGCATCTCAACTTACTTAAAAATTAAAGGATAAATTGTAAAGTTTTTGTACTGTCACGTGAGAAGTGACGAAAGTTATGAACTAATAATTAGAAAGTATATTAAAGAGAATAGTCGTAAAAGTAAAGTAAAGTTTGTCCCACTATACGCCATGTAGGCGTTTGGGGTGAGTGGAGGTACAGCTCCTCTCTTCCTTGACCTCGGCACTAGATGGGGGTGAGTGGTCAGCATCACGCCCCGGCCGGATTTACCCCCCGGAAAGGACCCCGGTACCCATTGTAGAGGAGGCTGGGTGGGCCCCGGAGCCGGTCTGGACGCAGAGGCTAGAGGAAAAATCCTCTGCCCCCGTCGGGGATCGAACCCCGGTCGTCCAGCCCGTAGCTAGTCACTATACTGACTGAGCTATCCCAGCTCAAGAGAATAGTCGTGGCCTACTGATATAAAGAAGAAAATATTACGATACAAAACTATAATGATTAAAATATAACGTATGCATAATACGAAAAGCCTAGGTACAAGTGTAATTATTCCAAAGGATTTTGGTGATATCCCTGTCAAACACTCCAGAAGACGGCCATTTTGAGAACCACATTTTTTGAGGCAGGTATTTTAGACTGTAGTAGCACTACAATAATTTCAAAAGTTTTCCAAAATCTCCTTTGTAATGATTGTCGATGGCTAGGTTAACCCTGGTTTACCAGATTTCAGGCTTAGTCCTGAAGGTTTTCTGGGATGCCCCTTGTAAATTGAGGGTCGCATGTGTCCCTGCAAAAGCAGATTGTGCACCACTAAGTATCGCTGCGTGTGAAGGTTGCTTCTGCGTTGTATTATTGAACAGCCGATGCCGGTCTGACGCAGAGTGGACGGACACTCGTAATGGCATCAGGACAGCCTGTTCTTCCTTGCGCGCCGGCTACGGATTTCCATTATTTATAAGTCGGACGGGTATTACTCTCGACCTTTTGACCCAGCTACATCCCCCGTTTATTTTGTCTTCTTTAATCACTTGATCTCATTACCTGACATGGCAGTTTGACGGAATACGTAACTATAAAATGTGGCATGAGAATTCCATTAACGCTTAATAGCCTGCTCATACTCCACATAACACGTGGCTGCAGGTATTTCCATAATGGAGATATTAATAATTCTTGCCTTTCACCATATATTGTTAGGTGATCAAATCAAGAAGTAATGGGTGGGGCATGTAGCTCTCATGGGGTAAATTTTGAAATGCGTAAAAAAAAAATCGGAAAACTGAATGGAAGAGGAAAGGAAAAAGAAAACATTATATTAAAGCTATCTCGCTACGCGTGCCATATAGGTACTCATTCTTGACCTCGGCAGTAGATGGTGTGAGTGGTCGGCGTCACTCCCCGGCCGTCCTTCACCCCCGGGGAAGGGACTCAGTCCCCATTTGACAGGATTCTGAGTGGGTCCCAGAGGTAGTCAGGACACAGAGGCTAGAAGAAAATCTTCTTCCCCTGTCGGTGATCGAATCCCGATCGCCCAGCTCGTAGTCAGTCACTATAATGACTGACCTGAAGAGACTATTTGTAATCAGAAGAGGTCAAGAATTTCATCCATAATGAAATAATGAATATTGGATGGAAATGACTTTGATGTAATATGTTTTGTTCTTTGCAGGTAAAGAAAACTTCACATTCGCGTTCTTCAGATTTTGCAAGGAGACACGTGAGTTAATATTTCCGATGATATTTATTTAAAATATTCAGATATTACTCACCGTTTAATGTAGAGTATGACAGTATTGAAGTATGTTTTAATTTGTAATCAGTCAGTTGCTTTGGTTTAGTTCTTGGTGTTAATTACGTATTGTTTACCAGCTAATCCCTATCGGTTGGGCCCAACTGAGTAGGTCTACCTGAAGACGGAGATAGATTCCCTTCTCCGAAACGTCGTGGAATTTTATGATTTCATTAGACGATGGAAAATATCCAGAAAACCTTTTATTCAAAAAACGCACCATCGTCACAAACGTTTAGAATTGAAGTACTCTGTACTTTTTGATAATTTTTTGAAACTTATACTATTAAGTAGGCTATTATTTCTTAAGTTTGCGTTTCACATACAAATTACTTCTGTTGCATTTGTTAACACTGCGCAGTATATGAAGCTTGTCATCTGTGTTGTTGCGCTGTGTAGTCTAGTAGAAGTTTACGGACGATTAATCACTCTGAAGGTGGAGGCAGCCGGCATCTCTGGAACGTCGGTAATTTTTCTACCAGACTGCATGGCGCTACAATCCATAACACAGTCCATCTTCAGTTATTTGAAACTTTTATATACAGAAAATATTGGACATTTCTTTCGAATTATTTCAACTTGAAACTTGAATTAAAGCATTTCAAAATGTGCTTAAAATACTGATTCGTAAGGAAAACTCATTGCAGATTGGTGACACAGTGATGGACGAATTTACGTAATTAATTTTTGTTTGTACTCTTTTGTGATTATTGTAAGAGCCCATATATAAAAAATAGTTGCTGGACAGAAAGGCCGAATGGACGAAATAAATTTAATTTTGGCTGAAAACGTGTTGAAAAACTGTTATAGCGTCAATGAAGGAGAAATATTAGTTTTGAAATGTCCCTGAAAGTATCAGGTTATAATTATTTAGTTACAGAATGTATCAAATGTTTTCTTGTTTTGTTAATGGAATTAAAATTTTAAACTTTTATTCTGTAAACCGGAATGGAAGAGAACACTTGAGTTACAGGTGTGGAGATAATGTTACAAAGGATATTAAACAGATAGGTTGAAGATATGGACTGGATTACTCAGGGCAGAGTGTTCTGGTTGACTGTAGTTGACTCGGTAATGAACCTTGGAGTTTCACAAAAGGCGGGAAGCATCATGTGCAGAGTATTCGGCGTCTCATAACTCTCCTACACTAAATTTTGAACATACTTGCGCCCTTCCTGCCTTTTGGTATGATGTTAGTGCACGTGATGAATTGTCTGTTCACAAGAGGCCCATCAGAATGATTGCTTTTTCCGTCTTTGTCTTGTTCTCTGTCTTTGTTAACCTCGCAGTTTGCTGCAGTATGTGCTCTCCCTTCCCACGTAATGAGTCATTATCATTTTGGCGACCATAGCCAGAACTACACCTTCTGTGACCACTAGCTAACAATACTGCAAATGTGAACAAGTGAAAGGTTGCATGGGACAAGCTTGACCATGGAAACAACAACTCGATAGTGTTTGGGGGAGACATTAACAACACTATGGAACCTACACAAATGCAGTGCTACTCTATACACTACACAATTGTTTTACGAAATATTAGAAATAAACACTCCATATGATGATTTTAAGACTTTTTTAAAGAAATTGTACAAATAAGCACCACACTAAGAGTTCAGATAACTACTTCACCACGAGACGATCCAGATAGACACATTGCTGGGTGATGAAAATGGACACTTCAGGGGAAGATCCAGATAGCCAGTTAGTAAGACTATCTAAATTACCACTTCAAGATAGATTTAAAAGACCAATTGATGAACGAGGTGATACACATGGCCACTTGAAGAAGTAGTCCAAATAAAATCTTGATGAGGTAATCCAAACGGACACTTCATGATGTGATTTACGAGATAATCCATATGGCAAGGCACGAGGAAGTCCCAAGAGCCACTTAATGAGATGATCCGAAAATCAAAACTGAACTGATTATAATACAAAGAAACCTCAAGTACAGTGTTCCGTTTATAAGGTATGTCTCAGAGGAACACTTATGAACGTTTCTTGATGATTCAAATAAACACATTTTCTCTTTGTCACCGAGACTGTGAACATCCAGCGAACAGACAGAACTGCAAATTAGCAATTTTCGTTTTGTAGGAACGTGAACTTAGTCTCCTGACACGTTATTTACAATGGAATACACGATTGTTATTATAACGTAATGTACTGAGGTATGAATGTGCATATTTAGTAACGTGTGCAGATGATAGCTTGTGTGTATCAGGTTGGCTGTTGTCCTTTGTTACATTTATCGTATTATTAGATTTTTTTTGTAGATGTTACATTTAACGGTTTAGCTTCAGCGATTCGCACTTGAAATTTTAAGCTTGTGAGAAAGGAAATAAAAGAGAGACAAAGAATGGAAAAGGAAAGCAAGCACAATAAGTAATAAAATAAAGGAAGAAGGAAAAAATATAGTAGGAGAATATAATGAAGAAATAACGTAAGAGGGAATTTTGGAAGTTTAGACGATTAAGACGGGAATAAAGAAGGATTGAAGACATAATTAAGAACGAACGAATATGAAAGTAAGGAGGAATAAGAAAATAAATTAATGTGACGATCGTAAATACTTCGTTTACATTTCATGTAGACATGTGGTATTTCGGTACACTCGACTGATCCTAAAGTGACTTACTTTCAGAGGGTATTGTAAATAAGCCTACATACCGCTCGCTTCAAAGAAAGGAACAAAAAGCTCCTAATTAATTTTGGTCAAAACTGTACTACTGTACTGCTTATGTAGCTATGGTCTTGAAGTCTGGGTTAACTGCCATAAATTATCACATCTTCCCTTCCGTTCTAACACATTAACGTCAGTGCAAATTTCTGGCTACAGCTTATGTGTCTGGACCGGGGTTGCATTATACGTCGTGCCTGTATTATATTCCGTCAGGCTGGACAACACCCGACCTTCATGCCACTTGTTTTGTGCTATTTATCTGTAGGAACCCCTCCAAACAAATATTCATACATCCATGCCCCGCATTAAAATGAATGTAAGGTAATTTTTGTAATCTCGAAGAAGCTTTAAATTGGAGACGTCTTCATCTTTCAATGTTTGTTACCGTCTTTTCTGTTTTTTATGTTTATTATAATACACAGCGTAAGGAACACAAGCAATGGAAAAGAACTATCGCACTGATGGTGGAGGCAGCAAGGACCTCTGAAACTTAGGTAAACTTTTACCAGACTACACGGTACAACAACCCAGAAGACTGCAATCTTCAGACTTAACCGCCGTGAAAACCTTAAATCCTACAAGGAAACGTAATACAGCAAACACTGCTGAAGTTAGAACCCAGTCATTAGACATGATACAGTTCTTTTCACCTCAAAAACCCCCTGAATGTATTTTCATAAGATGAAATTCAATATTATCCTCCCATAGACTTCAATATCCAAGTAATTTATTTCCAAGTGATTTTACCACCAAAACTTTAAATTCAATTTCACCATTCCTCTCCATATATCCGGCAAATCCTAGTGGCCTTCGTTTAATAGCACTAAAACTGAGAGGTGAAAATTAAGCTATGAATCGGTCTCTGTATTCAGCACATGCATTTCCATCGTAGTGAATGATTCATCGTCAGCATTTACCTGTCCGCTGCCCTTAAACACGAGTTAATGCGTGTTTTCAGAACATCAGTTTTTGTAAAGAATATTGTGTTCGAATTACATATAGTTCGAAATTATCTTCGTTTGAGTTCATATATCTGCAAAGTAATATCAGTTGCAACTAGTCGGCGTCTGTTTGTCAATATTCGTACGTACATTTCCAATTAGAACCTAAGAATACATTAATAAAATATTTTATTCTTGTGATTATTTTCCGGTCCGCGCCCTTTTAAACACCACCCCTCCTCGGTCATCTAGCGAGAAAATGTATTATCCACGCTTTGTTCCAAGACTCAAAAGTCGCTGATGCAAGTCAGCTGTCTTTATCTGAACGGAGATTATATTTGTTGTACCAGACAACCTTCAAAAGGTCGCGTGAGTTGATAAATCTGTGTCAAGAATCAGAGTGCAAAAAATGACATCCGTATCGGGTTTATATCTCGATATATATTCTCTTTGTCTGATATTCCAAATCTGTACCATCAATTCCAAATATTCCCTAGTGGCTTTGTGCTGTAAAAGATCTCTTTCACTAAATTCATAGAAATATATATTAGGGTAGACCGTGTATCGTGTTTCAGCTTTTAGTTCATGTGGCACTGTATATATGATATTTTGACTTCAATAAGACTGAAGTATAAAGTGCCTTTTTATTATGATAACAACAGCTGAGAGGTGTATGAGGGGTTTTTAATACAGATATGGTTTCTGGTTACATTTTAGTTTCATGCGAGTTTCTGTTGGTTAGTCTATAGGTTGGTCCATTGAATTTTATGAATGAACTGAATAATTTACTTTTAGAACTATATCGGTAGTGTACACATCGTAATGGAGGAACGCAACTAAATTTTGTCAGGAAACTTATTGTTTTACTTCTATTACCAATGTGAACATAAATAATTATGTATGGTGAGAATCTGAAAGGATTCGAGTGAGCTACTTTACATATTCATTGCAGAAAACTTAACTTTCTTTATCATGCATGTTCTCTTCATGAATTTTATCACACTTAATTAAATAATTAGTGTCATCCACCGAGAAAAAAATATTAAAATTAAACAAATAAATGTAACATCCTGGGTATCCTTTTTGCCTATATATCCAGACTGACCTTTTAGCCTACCAAGCCTTTTTTACATGAATATATTTGCCGCATTGCAATTGTGACCATCCACCTCTATTGAACACCAAAGTTACGTAATTTTAGATCTTCAAAGGACCTTAAGAATCCATTCCTTTTTCACAGACTCCCATACACTGTCCAGAATAAGGTGAAGTCAGTTTATAACATCACACCACTTCAGTAAGGTCCATTTTAATATTATCCTGCCATTTTCAACTTTATCTCGCATGTGCGTACATGTCTTCTGTGTCTCCTCTAATTCCAATTTATTTAGGGTGTGGATTTGATCTTAAGGTCCAATGACGGATTTTGTGAGCACGACACCGAACTTCCTGTTTCCATGAAAGGGGCGAATCTCTTTACCAGATGAATATTGTAAATGTCTGAAGTCATCTTCTGTAAATTAGAAATTTCATTATTTTATCATACGTATTTGTGACTCTTAGGACCAAGTATAGTCCTCAGCACGTCGTCCTCAAACATTGCCTATTTCAATTTTCAGTCTGTATAAGAGTTGGGCTAGAAATTGTAGGTTGTGACATTTGTTTCTTAACACCCTGCAGCATTTATCGGTTAGGTAAGAGAGGGGCTGTCCCTACAACAAGGCTGAACTTGACAACTTTACAAGCATACACACTCCCATCTCAGAAGAGAAAGCCCGCCTTAAGGATTTACTTGTTCTTTCAGTTTCAAAGAATCCCCCAGGAAGAAAGCTCGGGTGACGATTTGAACCATCATCTCCGAAAATACGATTCTATTTCTCACTGATGCAGTACATCTTTGTGAGAAAATAACTCAACTTAAGATAATAAACAATCCCAACCATTCAAAACTTAACGATAACGTATCCACATAACATCTGACAATTACGAATTGTCGTCTGGGTGTACGTGTCACTAACCTCACGTGCTATAACACAACCTAAACCAGTTAATTGGCGTCCATAACAAAGAAAACATATCTTAACTCCACTAACCAGGAATTGTGATCATATATCTACAACTGCTTCTGCATATATATTTTTAAACTGTTTCTCAGATGTAATTTTAATAATCATTTATCAGTTTCCAGGTCTTTTCCCTTTATCTTCTCCCCGGCCATCTTTAAAAAATACATAAACTTATCGTTAGTCGTGGACTTTATGCTTATACGATAAGTTTTTAAAAGTTGTGTGACATCACGAATAAGTAATTTGAAAATGTCGAAAATTTCAGATATTTGGGAACGACGGTATCATGTCAATATTTCATTCAAATTTAAATTAAGAACATGCTAAATTCGACGAACGCTTGCTGTCATGTAATTCCGAATGTTTTCCCTTTTTGTCTGCTATTCATGAACATAAAGATTAAAATGTGCAAAAAAATACACTCTTAGTTTTGAATGGGTGTGAAACTTGGTCTCTGAAACTTGGTCTCTGATATTAGCTGAAGAACACGGATGAACGATGTCTGAGAATTTTGAACTGTGAGGGCAGGGGTTCGTAATAAGATGTAATGAGTACTGGCAAAGATGTTAAATTTGTACACTGGAAGACGTAGGAAAGGATAATATTAAAATGGATCGTAAAGAAATAGTATTGATGTGTGTGGACTGAATTCATCTGGCTCAGGATACGGACCGATGTTCGATTCTTGTCAACCCGGTAATAAAACTCCGGTTTCAAAATAAGGCAGTAAATTTCTTAACCAGCTGAGCGTACTATGGACATTGTTTAGAAGGACTCTGTTCCATGGAGGTGGTAATGTCCTGAACGTGATGAAAGCCTTGCAAAGAACTGTTGAAGCCTACTTTATGAATCATCATGTTGGCCTTCCCAAAATGTGTCCCATGATTTCTAATTGCTCTGACCAGGGCAATTATCAACTTAGGGTTACTCCCCTACAGATCAGTTTACTTGAAACTGAGTTGACCTAGTGACCACTGAGTTGTAGTCTTAACACTAAATCACTTGTGGCACGTAGACTAACAGTTCGTGTTTGTTCTGTAATCTGTCTCAGCTGTAACATGATCAGAAAACTGGCTTGGTGGAAATTTTATAGATTTATTTTAAGAGGCTGTAAAGTGTGCAATGGAAATGAAACAGTGACTAGTTATCGCCACATAGATTCGTGCTTAAATATTTGTATCCTTCGCCAATTTTGATTTTCTAACAACACGTTTATGCATTCTACATATTTGCAGCGGAGAGATAGTCGAACACGTAAACCAAACCTCCAAATATTGCCATGATTGTATTAAAACTGGTTGTCGGTGTTCCACCTGCGGGTTCTGCTACCAAGGAGTTAGTAAGTAAGTTAGTTAGTTAGTTAGTTAGTTAGTTTACATTAAAACCATAAAGTCGGGGGGGAATGGAAGATGATTTTATATCAGGGATAGATAAAAGAAGGAATGAAGGAGACACAATTAGAGGTAGAGAATAAATATTGATGTGAAGAAAAGTAATACATGATGAGGAAATAAGTAGAATAACAAAATATTTTACTGAGAATGGGAGGAAATGTGTTCATGTTAGAAGAAGAATAAGAAATAATCATATTCGAGGAAGGAAACCAAAATAAGCAATAATTTTGTGGCTAAATTAATGCTCGCGGTATTACGTAGTAGCAGCCAAGTAATGTTCAGTGCATAATAAGGACCACCTGTTTTCATGTGCGTCTTTAAAAACACTGTAGGCACACTGTGTCAGGTGCATGTGTTTCATGACTGTACGTGGGTTGTCCCGGAAGTGGTGATCCGGTGTCTTGCGGAACGTTTGTATAAATCTACATTCTCTTTATTCAGTTATTTTGAAACTAATTTCAGAAGAAACGTGTTCCAGAGTGTGATGACTACTGTCAATAGTTTGGGTCACAAGCGAACTGCTGGAGTACCTTCATCGCGAACCGGAGGAAGCTAGCCTTGAATTAATGGTCAGGATCATGGTTCATGCGTTCTAATCCTAAAGAGCTATAATTATTTGAGTAATGTGTGCTTTTCCTAAGTAGATTAGTTTGAAAATATCTGTGCCTAAGTGGGATTTGAGGTGCTCACTGTTGCAAGTATGAAGATTTCTGTCTTCTGTCTTCTTGCGCCGCGTAGTTGGTAGAAGTTCACCGACACTTCAGACGTGATTCCTGTTTTAAAGTAAAAAATAAGCTTGGTTTGTTGTACCTTGTTCAGAGTGATGACATGAGCGCATATTAAGTAGTTTATCATCAACACATTTCGCCTCTGAAATTAAATATTTGTGTTTATTTAGTTTTTGTCCCTGTTCTAATACGAATACGGTGGTTGTAATTTGTCGATCAACTTTCAACAAACACATGTTTTTAGTGTTTAGAGGTGTTTCTGTATTATTATTTTTAACCTCAGGGCAGAATTAGTTCTAAACGACGGCTTTGCAATGTTGAACTGATACGGAAGATGAGGTTCTATGCAATTCGCTCTGTA
>NW_019060511.1:176472-192797 GCF_000696155.1 Zootermopsis nevadensis | reverse complement strand
TGGGCAGAGCCATAATAAAACCGGCTCTTCATGTAGTATTTAATAAATGTAATATATAGGATATATGTAACCGAACTTCCGGCATGCTACATTAACTTAATACAGACGTAGAGAAAATATATGACAAGTAGACAAGCGTGAAAATGTATTTTTTTTCGAAACGGTTCAAAAAGCAATTTACACAATAATGGCTGGGTCCATACTTACACTTCATCGAATACGGGGGAAAAAAACAACCACAAGCTGCATATAAAAATAGTAGGGAACCCTTTGTGACTGTCTGTTTCTATTTGTATGGGGTCGCTTTTCTGTCCCTTTTATATCAGTGTGTACTTTTCCCCCCTGTGAGGTTGAAAATGTTTAAAAATGACAACTTGCGAAATGATGGCACGACCATTTTCAATATCCTTTGTGTTTGTTTATAGAACTGAGAATTATACAGGTTGGATTTGTAGGGTTCTGAGACAACGTTATATTTTATTTAATGTTTGCTTCTTTGTCTAAACAGAAATATTAAATATTATACCTGTTCTTTTGTATGAAAGTTGTGTTCTTCCGAAGGAAATACAGCGGTGAGTTTGACGATTAAAAAGATTTTTGAAGTTGTGTCACCATCACAAGTTTATCTTGTACATTAATTCAATCTGGAGTCGAACAAAGATAGAGGATTTGTACTTTAAATCACATCCCAGCCTTCTAAGTCTTCCCAGAAACTACAAGTATCAGAAAAAGTGAACACTGGGCACACAAAAACAGCTGAGTAAGTCCGGATTAGTCTTTCATGTTGTAAGACTTAATCCGTACACATGTTGTCTTAATACCTCTGTGATTCCCCTAGAATTTTCCTCGTCACAAAAACTGACCTTACGCTGCACCACTGGTGTCAACTACAGTTCTTTTCTGAGGGAAAATAAACATGGCAGCTTGGCCTGTATTATCCCCAAATATTTCCAGGGTCTTCTATCAAAGAAATTTTTTTTAAAAAGTGGAGTTTTTTAAGGTTTGAGTTGGACTCTGGAGAATTTTAAGAATTTCAGTTAAAAACTTAACGAACGTACGGCTACTCAAATAATTAAAAGTACAGCCATTCGGGCCCATCTGCTACTAGTTACAATTAATTTATCGTGATTCATCACGTGTGTGTATGTATAGCACATCCCCTACACATTAACTCGTTCATGACAGTCTGTAGGTCTAACCTCCGCCCCATACTGCTTTATTATTCCCTTTCTTCATGTTTCTGAAAGAGAATTGTGATGTGAAGAATAGGGAGCGAGAATTTTATGATGTCACTTTAGCAGCCAAGGTTTGTTAAACCTTGATGATGATTTTGTGTATATGTTACGATGTGTCCTCTCTTTTCGTAGGAGCCTATGCCATAAGCCACAAAATAGTGTCCACATTGTTATTTCGGAAAGTCTGCTTCTATTAAAAATGGAGCATTGCTGAGTTTTGAATCTCTTTCGCTATAATTTTAATAATAACTTTGTTTCAGGATTTACGACCCCGCCAACTTAATTTAAATGCGTAAAGTATGCGAACTTAGTATCGTGATGGGGAAAATAACATTCACGTGGTATGCGAAAAATGATCACTGTATCGTCTGCCATATTGTGCCTGCGTCAGTTTTTCTTCGAGTGCATTTTACAATGTATCCTTATCATTTTCAGACGATGTCTTTAAATTCAAAAACCAAATCCAAACGTACTACTCACAGTGAAGGCTGTTATATTACAAAGAGAGTTGTACAGATTTTAGATCGAGAAAAGTCGAGTGGAAACTTAAAATTTCAAGTTGAAACTGCAACATAGTTGTTGCGGAAACTCATTTTACTTCTTTTGTTTTGCTTCGTCTTTATTTTATCTTAGGTCCAAATATTCTCCCTCGGACTTTGTTTTGAAATACTCCTTATTATCCTGTTTTATTATCAGAATTGTTACGTCTAACTGAAATTACCTCTTTCTTCCCTTCACGGTGTATTGTACCTCTTTATGACACAGCGTCAGTCTCCGAAACGTCGATTTTTTTATAATATTAAAATATAATCTGTAAACATTGGATAATGTACAGGACGCCATGACACAGTTTCCACCACCGAATGTTAGAACCAGACGTGAAGTTAGCCCTACACCCGAACACCACATAAGAACAAAGACGGACGGAGGAGCGGTGGTTAAGCTCCAAGCATTGTTAACCACTAAAAGTAAAAGTAAATCTGTCCCACTATACGCCATGTAGGCGCTTGGGGGGAGTGGAGGTATAGCTCCTACTCATTCTTGACCTCGGCACTAAATGGGGGTGAGTGGTCAGCATCACGCCCCGGCCGGCTTTACCCCCGGGAAAGGACCCTGGTACCCGTTGGAGAGGAGGCTGGGTGGGCCCCAGAGCCGGTCTGGACACAGAGGCTAGAGGAAAAATCCTCTGCCCCGTCGGGATTCGAACCCCGGCCGTCCAGCCCGTAGCTAGTCACTATACTGACTGAGCTATCCCGGCTCCTTAACCACTGCCATACTGAAAGTGGATAGTAAGGTTCACGCTTGCCGAGGGAGGAGTCCTACGTGCACATTTTATAGGAGTCCGTTGGGCTCCAGGGTCGTCTGGATGCGATAATTCTATTCGTAATAAAGCAGAACTGTTTTCAATTTTTTGATTACTATGGCAACAGATTTCACTGTAGTTTTATATCAGATATTAAACAGACATTTAAACAATATGGCACCCGACATACCACTAACAAATGACAGTAATGCGTTCTCTTCAATCAAGAAGCCGCCTGCCTCAATTTTTCATTATAATTGACACAGTGTGGCAAAGTTGTGTGGCTGGTTACACAAAGAGCTGGGTGAAATTTATTGGATGCGAGGTAAACGAGATGGGATTCCTTCCCTTTATATATAATAAATTATGTCGTGACGTATAAATGACTGGGTGTCTGTTTTGATAACTATTCTGCTGTGATATAGTGCAGAATATTGCAGGGGGATGCTCACTATTAAAGAACGAATCTTGGCGTCGTCATGTGTTTATTGTTTTATAAATGCCGACATTCCTATTTTGTAATCAGGAGAATCTTTATTCCAGTACCCGATCAAAAATTGATTTTCTTATAACTAACTAACTAACTGACTCCATGGACGATGCCGTGTGTAAAATTTCGTAGCATGCAGTTTTTGCAGCAAGGAATTGTTAACCTACCACCCAATACCCAAGCAGGAGGACCGTCCCTTATCGGCTTTTTAATATTTTCGCAGCTACCCTTCACATCTGCAGGCCTTTCCATTAGTTCGCAAGTTGATGACTCATGCGTTTAGTCGCGACAAGGGACCCACGTAACACTGTTAATGTTTTCCGATTATTTTTCTTGTTTCTCATTGTGATATTTTCTAGAATATATTTTTAAGTCTTAAGTAGGATTTGAAGTTCTCACGGCGGTGAGTACGAAGATGGCTGGCAG
Organism: Zootermopsis nevadensis; assembly: GCF_000696155.1. The sequence continues at coordinate 189,343 of NW_019060511.1, read as the reverse complement.
CCTTCTGGGTCGTAGCGCCTTGTAGTCTGGCGGGAGGAGGCAGCATGGATCTCTGAAACGTTGATAAACTTCTAAAAGATTACACGGCGCTATAACCCAGAAGGTAGCCGTCTTATTTCTTATTAGTCTATTGAAAGGAGAAGCAACATGTACACAGGTTATAGACTTTTGAGAAATCGTAATGTGATATTGAAGCGAAGCTGGAGGACGTGCTCTCTTGTGGAAACAAATGTTTCAATTTAGTGAAGAAGTAACATTTTTAACCACTCGTTGAACGGATTATATTCATTTAAGAGAGTTGTGGAGATTTGATCTTTGGGCATGACACCTATCGGCCCATTAAAGCAATGTAGTGGACTCGCCATTTCTCAATCATAAATTAGGTAGTTTCTGTAATGTACTAGTTGTGGATTTTTTAACATACTGTCCTCCAATTTGCTTGGAGGGAGTTTGGAATTTCATGAGAAACGTGTCAGGATATCTGGCCACTGGGCCTGGGTTTGAACACGAGACATTCCACATAGGGGACAGGAGTGTTCTGTACACGAAATTCCGCCCTGGAATCCAGTTACTACTGGGTAGTTCCGCTGGCGGTCGTTGCTACGAAGGTGATGAACCTTATTCAAACTGGGCAGCTTCTTAATGAGCTTCATTACAACGAGTGTTTGCAGCTAACGAGCCCGTGCTGTGGAGTTAGTTAAGATAGATTAGGTACTTAATTTAGTTTGTTTAGTTAGTTTGGTAGTCACAAGCCAGGAATTGTGGTGAAAATAAAGTTTATGTGCATTGTTAAACATGTGCTACTTTTTGTTATCTGTCGTAGTTCCATTATGCATTCTTTTTAGCAACCACAGGTACATATTTCAGTTCATGATGCTTAATCGTTGTCATATTATTGCAGAACAGTTTGTGGTTTTGGTAGTCTGTGGTGTAAATTATGGTTATATTATTTGTTTTAACACCAAACTGTTAGTAACCTTTACTTATCACTTTGAAGCCGAAGCTCCTATAAATAATATTTAAGAATTCAGTCCTGACCGCAAAGAAAACACCATACATTATCATTGCTGAGATAAATTGGTTGACAAAAGAAAACACCATACATTATCATTGCTCAAATAAATTGGTTGACGCTGTTTAGGAAAATAATCGCTGTTCACAGTGACAATCAAACGAAACCAGCAAATATATAATGATTGTTGAGACAGGTGGGACATACGGTAACATTTGAGCTTGAGGGTTAAATTATTAACAAAATTAATCGTATTCTATTGTATATAAATCACTTTCAAATCAGTCGCCATTAATTAAATATTCATCTTTCCAAGTTACAAATGTTAATTTCAGTTCTTGGAGGAGGCCATAAGACTGCCTCTCAAGTTTGATTTATTTATTGGTTTTAATCTTCTGACACCAGTCGCTTTAGTAATGGCGGACAAGTGTGTAAATTAATTAAAGATGTTTCTAACCTGGAGTTTGAAAGCAACGTTGTGCACCCAAGAGCACAGCGTTTATATCAGGAAAGAAGAATGAGTCCATAGTGGCTCTTCAAATACTACATTAGACACGATCCTGTTCTAAAGAAAATTTCGTCAGGTTCGCGGGCCAAGAAATGCAAACCTCTATCGTACATTGCAAACAATTTATTTAATGATTGAATTGTAACGGTTCATAATCTATGGAATTGACAATGTGTCAACAATATTTCGTTTCGCATTAAAAACATTTTATTCTCCCAGCTTATAACAGACGATTCTACGTTGTAAAATGAGTGTAATTTCCTTTTATTTGCTAAAAGCACAGATGTCTCCGAAAAATAACGACTAACACTTAAGGATAATTTAGGTTGAAAAGTTAGTAACATTGAAATATATCGACCTTTCTTTACACACGCAGTATGTCTCCAGTTAATTACACACTGTAATAGAAAATGGCTGGTGGAGGGATCTACTTAAATAAAGAATACGGCATACGGATTCCAAATTTGAATCGTCCCTTGTTCCCCCAACCACTCTTTATTCTGATTTCAATCCAGAGCGTACGGATTCTATCGGGTGAATGGGGGTGCAGGGGTTCGAGGTTGGTTGAGGGTTGGGTGTAGATAGGAAGGAGTTAGAGAGTGGATGAGAGGCACTAATGGTGTCATTTACACCGGCGGAAGCCTCACACAGACCTCGAAACCCCTTTCCACCCCTATTCTATTCAACCCACCCTTCTGTAAGCTTTAAATTGATACGTACCACGGTGTGCGGAAGGGTTTGATGTCGTAGAGTGCCCATCAGATAATGTAGTTGTGTAGTCAATCATTAGGTCTGCGAGATTTCTGTCCTGGTCCCATCTCTATGAGGAGCCCGACAGTTCTATCGTATGGGACGATGTTTGTGAATGTTATAAAGCTTGTATTTCAGATTTACGATGTTGTTGATGTCCGACCATTTTAGCTTAATAGGGCGCTTCAGTTTAGTGGATGTACAGACCTACTGTGTCATTATTGCGACAGTCTGCCTCTCTTTTTTTTACTTTGTGGTGAGTATTCCTTACCTCAAAAAGGAACTGAATATATTAATAATATATATATATAATAATATTGTCACATATAAATATTGAAACATTTATTTCTATATCGTACATATTTAACGAAATACAAAGAAATTGCCAACCTTATTAGGGTAATTTAAACCCATTTGCTAACGAATAAAGTTCGCCCCAGAAAGCGATGAAGAGACAAATTTTCTGACTAGAATTTATGGAACAGGCTATACAAGCCATACAGGCAGTGTAAGGAGAATGTGATAGGGAGAAAAATATTTTATTGACTTTTATTTAGTTTCATATCTGTAGGACGATTAGCTTTGTAATAACATATTTTGTATCTGGAATAAATTGACATGTTCGTGAACCAGGAATATAACATTACAACGAACGTACGATGCTACCAATTGGAGTACACATTTCCACTGTTTCAGGGATGTTCAGAAAACGAGAAAGTAATCGGTATTCAGGATAGTTTTAAGATTTTAATATAAAAAAATGCGTACGTCGAGAATCGAATTAGGTATCATTGGAAACAGTTACAGGCTTCGGAATCTACTCCCATTGACTACGATTTTCACGTTAGCGCAGAAATTTCTTGTTTTTTGATATGAAGATAAAAAAGACGTGAAGCGTGGAGTCTAGCCTGTAGGGGAAATAGAACAAATCGTGGATCACTGTAGTAGTTAAAGATCGTTTCCTGTGGATAAATGCACGTCTTGCAAATAATGAGCGTCATGAGTCTTCATTTATCATTTCTAATGTCCCCCCCATCCCGGTTTCTCCATTGCTATAAAATTGCTCAAACAGTTGGACTCGCGTTAAGACCATCTTCGAGCACAACGCCCGAAAATGTTACGAAGATTCGGCAGGCCATTCACGAAGATCGACGTCGTACTATCAACGACTTGTGCGACATTGTTGGGATAGGCTATGGGACCTGTCAGCTGATTCTAAAGGCAGCGGCGCTGGGATCGTTGTGTTCACTCCCAGGGGAACTACTTCGAGGGTGATGGATGAATTTAATACCTGAGATAAGAGTACGGGTTTTTATAGGCGCAGTCTTGAAACTTTCCGATCGCACCTTGTATGTACTGGAAAAAAAAATTGAGCTCCTTTATAAAAAAGGCAAAAATCAAAACCTTTCATTAAGTTTACATTTACTTCCGAGTAACAGGTACAGAGAGACTTTGTAGATCCTTAGCAGATTAGAGTTTAAAGGCTTGTTTTTTTATATTTAAAGAACAATTGTAAATATGCAATGCAGATTGAACCTCTTAAGTTTTTGATGAACCATGGTAGCTAATTTAACTGTTTTCGATCTGGGCGACTGGGATTAAATTTCTAGTAGGAAAAGGGATCTTTTTCTTGTCGTCATTTTGTCCAGACTAGTTCTGGGTTCCCGGAAGTAGAGAGGACGAGGGTGAAGTACAAGTTTCCTCCATTGAGTGCCGAGATTAAGAATCTGTGACACTTAACCTCCATTCCAAACATGTGTTTGTGTTTTCCCTCTACCAAGTTTTGTGACACAGGCTACGTACAGATGTCGAGTCTATTCAAAGAATGTGATGAAATTTCTCGATCTCGCCTTGATGCTCATACGTTGCAAAAACACATTTTGAAAAATGATGTGATGAAATTTCTCGATCTCGCCTTCATGCTCATGCGTTGCAGAAACACATTTTGAAAAATATTTTTTATAAAGGTAAAATGTCATAGAATAAAAACGTTTCCTTGTTTTTAGTTCATTATTAATCTTACTGGAAAAAGTCGCTCATACAATTTATAATTTTACATCTTTACATAATCACACATTTCACGTTCTCATTTGTGTATGCTATATTTAGTAGTTTTGAGAAAATTGGTAATTTACATTTAAACTTGAGGTACAGTTAAAGTACGATTCATACTGTATCCACACGAATGAAGAATTTTCTTCTGGCGACTTGTATGTATAGACCTAAACTCTAATACCAGATATGTCTAAATCAATTAATTTCTGATGTGAAACATTACAACAGACAGACAGACACCAGTGCGTTATTTTTTGCATTTGATTAAAGAACCCCAAAAACCGATAACTTTTTGTTGTATGCATTCATTGACTATTCCAGTTAAAATTCAAGTCAGGGAAATAAATTTTTTAACGACGTAACAAGCAATAATTACAGCTGAAATCACTTTATAGCTAATGCATATGAAGGAGAGCTTTAAAATTGCTACTGATTTCAAGCAGTGTCAGCGAAAATTCTCTCGGGACCCAGATATCCCCTCTCGGTTCTCTGAAGGTCTTGTGACACAACCTTTCCCTCTCCAACCACCCAATCCATTCCCTTTTATGTGAGCGTCACACTACTAATTTCTCTGGTCTCAATCCGAGAACAAAAAGAATAATAATACAAAAGAAAACCTTTTACAGTGCATTAATATTTCAAATGCTCGACTACTTTTCAATCACCAGAAAATAAAAGACTTAACAATAGGATCTAACATCAACATTTACTTTGTTAACGTGAATACATAATATATTCCAAAGCTTATTAATTCTGCTAACAGTAATGTGTAGTTAGTTTAATATTTACAGAACGTATTTTTTGTTACAAATATATACAATATAAACAATAAAACCTAACACTTATTATTATTATTACATAATACATACGTGTGTAATATATATATTTGCTTCGGTAACGACATAAATACACAGAACTATTGTTAATTTTGACGGTCTTTGGTAGCAACAAAATATGTAGACTGTTCCAATATTTATATGAAATTAATTTCAGTATTTGTATAAACTTCGATAAAAAATATGTATAGTTCGCGACTGTAATCTTGAGACTTGCGGGATGACGAAGTGGGGTGAAGGAGGAAGGATAGCATCAGCCTCTAACGCTACGGACTTCCTGCATTCCTTGCAAGTCTCAAGATTACAGAATTAACATTAACTTAAATGTAAACACTGGAAAGGTGCAGTCCCTAATGGAGGAGAACACAATGTTGCCAGACGTTCTAAATATCTTGATGAAAATCTCCCATATTTTCTGTCTCAAACACAACACAAATGTAATTTAATTTTGGTCCCTCTGCTCTACTAATGGGCTGTTATCGAGGATATTATATTTTAAAATAGAGCGTGTTTTAATACAACATACAATATATTTCAAGATTTAACTCGACCTATTTATGTTACAGAATGTTATTCATAAGAGGAAATATTATCTTTATTTAATAAAGACTTTTCAAATCCTGTATTTTTATTGCTACATGTATGCGATGCGAAAATCATAATGCAATTTATAGATTTTCATTCTGTATTTGTAAGTAGGTGGCCTAAGATCGAATACAGGTCTAAGCGAAATCTTTTATTATTGCACTTAAAATATGTTGCAAATTATTATTGTTATAATTTTTAACATTCATAATAATAGTTTAGTATTTTAAAAGACTTAAGTACAGATTTTATCGTACACAACCTCTATTATTTGCACCGTCGCTTTGATAACAGTTGTTGACTTATATACATGTTATACAGTTTTTTGTACGAGTGTGATCTGTAACAAAATTATAAATGCCTATCTCGAGTGGTTAATTAGTTATAAGCGTGAAATCAAGAGCCAGGTACCGTTCTTATACAGACGCTATGATATTTTACATTATACAAATATAACCATATTATGTGTGCTATAGTTTTATTCCCACGTAGGAAGTTTGTGCCCCGTCACGTTGTTTTATCAAGTGTATAAAATTATAAAGTACAATACAGAGCTGACCTTCAGTGTTTAAACGCGGGTACTAAGGTGCTTAAAAGTCGGTCTAGTTATTCCCGAGTTCAGAGTTGCAGACAGGTGGACGGATAAATATGATCAGCGAAAAATGCGTTGAAGATTGCTGTCTTCTGGGTTGTTGCGCCGTGTAGTCTGGTAGATGTTTACCGACGTTTCAGAGGTCCTTGCTAAGTTTTACCTCAAACAGTCATTTTGGTTCGATGTGTTTGCCATTGGTGATACTGCAGACATCCCACCTGAAATCAATTTCTTGCCAAACACAATCCAGCATATCCAATGTCTCTTCTGCAACTGCGGCGGTGATTCGAGCTTTGAGCTCAGTGAGATTGGCCGGTAAGGGTGGAACATACACACGATCTTTAATTAAACCCCATAAGAAAAAATCGAGAGGTGTCAAATCTGGAGAACGAAGTGGCCATGCTATCGACCCTGTTCGACCAATCCACCGACCTGGAAACGGTTATTGAGGAAATCCCGGACTTCTGATTAAATTTCTATACACTTTCAAAGTTGTAAAGTCCTTTTTGAATCACCTGGTATGTAGTTATAGCATACTGTTCCAAACACTTGTCTAATGGTGGGCTTTTTTTATTAAAGATATTGAACTTCATTAGAATTATTTTGTGTGATTTATACTAATCATGTATGAATACTACACAATACGACCATTAATCTTCGACTTAAAAAACCGAGGAACACGCTGTACATACAGATATTGTTACTCTCAGTCCCACACAATCCATCATTGCATGCCAAACAAAGTTTCTCGTGACGGAAATAGGCTGTATGCAAATTTAATTAGTTTCAGAGCATTGCTTCTCCGATGGATATTGTACTTTAATGTGCCATTTCAGGATGCTGAGTCGTATTATAGAGTACAGTTAATTCTGTTACACTTTAAGCACAAATTTTAGGGTTCATGAAACATTATGTAGCATTAGATACTCTTGTTGCAGGCATCCACGTTATTTTATTCTGATTGGAACCTGAATCATGTTGACGAGTTACGAGGAAAGCGCGACCGTCTTTTTTTCCTTAGATTTGATTGGTCGGTCACTGTCACTAAGTGGAGAGGGAAATCTCCTGATATCACAACCGAGTCGAATGGTTATGTGGCGAGAAACTGAACTACCGGCCCCACTGTTCTGTTTCTTAGCCAGGCACTGACATCAGCGCTGTGACGTAAGTAAGTGGCTGTCGTTGGAATGTAAATTGTCCAAAAAACTGTAAACAGAACAAATGATAATCTTGTTTGTACATAAACAGGAGAATATCAAAGTAGTACTAGTGGTGGTAGTAATGCATTGTCCCAACAGATATATACACACATTTAGTCAATGAAGTAAAGGCTTCTAACAAACTGAAGCATTACATACGTCAGTACAGATATTTGGTGAATTAGCGTATCAGATGCAGGTGTTGCGAGTGACCACCGCCCATGTTTTCGGAACACACAACACACGGAGATGGATAACAAGGTTAGTTTTCTGTTTCTTGCTTCAGACAGCCGTATGTATGGAGAATCTGATGTAGCTCACGTCCTGTAATTTGCACAAATCGCCTTGAGAAAATTATATTGAGTATTTTACTGAAATACAGGAATAAATACTGGTAAAATAAGTAGTCAGCCATAACGTTGACAGTAAACTCAGACATTTCTGATATCATAAACGATGCGTTTAACACGCGTAAAGGTAAATTTATACCTGTTGCTTAACTAAGCATCATGACATGCATATTTCAATATTTCAATAATAGATATTTAACAGAAGCTACCACTCGTTTTCTGTTAAGAAATTGCAAAGGAAATATTAGTTAGCATCTATGCTAGAAAACTGTTATGCTTGTGGTTAGAGGCAGAACAAAACCCACGCTTATTTTGTCGGGTATTTAGTTCGAATCTACGATCACAGATATTTTGCGGTGTGTACACAACTTCACGCATAGAATGCGGGTCATATTAATCAAAGAATTTGCTCAGAATTTCTGCATAGTTACTAAAGGGTTTTGTATGCTGTCATGCAGGCCTACAGACATTTCGAAAGCCCAGATTATATTTCTGTTTAATCCTGTAATTTGTAGTGTTGTACAAATGTAATTGGTTTTGGGTCCTTTGTATCAGGTAAAAGAGTGAAAATTGTAATTGGATGTTTCGAGATGCGCCACCATCAAAGACTGGAAGACTATATAGTATCGTGGTTAGTAGTGGCAGATATAATTCAGATGTTTTCCACACTTCATGTATCGAAATTGGTTATTAGAGCAGGACTACGCATAATATTTCCTTCTCCAGATACTTTTCCAAAGCCAGTGTACACACCACGTAACATTCCATCTACTGCTTTAGCCAGAATTTGACGTGACTGGGAATTCACCTCCAAAGCACGTAAAATGCCCATCATTTTTGTCTGATGAGACTAAAAATTTGAATGTGTTCACACAGTGTAGTTAAACTCTCCAATATAAAATTTCATGATAATCCTTTCAACATTTATCGAGTTGTCACGAGAGGAAGACAATAGGTGAATGTAAGTTTCAGTTGCCAAATCTCCTAGAATGGGAGGTATTTATGAAAATGTTTGATAATATTATTTTTTATGAGTTATTTGAACATCTTTTAAGTACAATGGTAATTTGCGTGTTATTTTAAGAATTATTATAATTTTAGTTTTTTATTCTTATTTTTCGTGTTTTTCTTGTTTCCTTCCCTTGTTCCTTCATTTTGATCTTCTTTTTCCAAGGTCCTGTCTCATGTTCTCTGTTGTCATTAACAATACGAGGTGATCTGTAAAATTAAGTAAGTTCTTCTTAGATATAATATTCTGTATTGCTCTTTGACTTCATTCTTCTCAGGGCCAGATTTTTTCAGCCCATTTTTCTTCAAACAATCGTATTTAAAGGAACTATAACGCTTTAATATCACATCTGTAAATTTTCCACCGAGTTACTATGGAAATACCCTAAATAAATAATTTATTGCCTGTAAGGAAACTTGCTATGGAATGGGTTTATTTAGAAATATATCACAATCGGATTTATACTCTGCAGTTAATTCACTTTCCGCAAAACTAAATTTTCATCGAACGTATTCCACGTCTGTTAAGTTCATAAATTAAAATTAAAAATATAAATCATGTACATTTATACTCAATTTTCATTTTGTTATTACAGACATAATTTTATTTGTATAAAAGTTGAAGTGAAGGTCGGTCTGTGCTAGAATTACGTTTTGAATTATTAATTCTTAAAAAAATTCAAGCGGACAGAAATGAGTAGCGTAAGCCTGGCGAGTCATGTGGGGGATGGAAATAGTTCAAAACGAGATACTTTGGGGGGGGGGGGGGGGGAGATTGGAGTTGCCATTACCCTCAGTTATAAATCTCGTGATCTCAGAGCAGCTTCGAGTGTTCCACATTCGGAAAGTTAATATGAAATAGTCTCTAATTAAAGAGCAACCCCTTTCCTCTTATTCTACTGACGTACACTTCTGTGTGCCTTCAATTTTGCTACTGTATATTTTAGTCTTTTTGATACCATGGTAGCAGCCGACTCTAAACATAGAGAGAGAATTATTATTACCCCATATTTTCAGTAGCGAAGTCTTATATGTATATATGTACCCATGCATGTATGTATTATGCATTTATAAATCAGACAACCATTGGCATTTTTACAGTAGACTTTTAAAATCGTACAGTTTTAAATTGTTTACTTACTGCCAACAATATTTTACCAACTAAAAGTATAAATTATCGGGTAAGTTACATCTTTCATTTCAAAGTAATCGTCTTTGAAACGTTGGTAATACTGTCACATGAAGTAAAGTTTTTGCAGATGGGCAGAGTACGAGAAAGCATGCCTAATGTGTATAAATTTAAAAATTATCGTTTAAATTACCGGCTTGTTTATGCCAATGACGTTAATTACTTCGGAAGGAATATAATATCATTTTAACGCAGAGATTCTCACTGAATCACACAAAGATGTTGTGGAGTGGCGAGGACGGTAATTTGTCGTTTATAGACTTCGAGCGTCCTGAGGCACAAAGCCTACAGGTATCGGCTTCGACATATAAAGATGACTGTCGTTATACGCGGTGATTGCGTTCTTGTGAAATACCGCGAGTTGGAAAAGTGTAAAATGAGAAACGTATGACAACCCCGTGGATTTTTGTAAGTGACACAACATGAAATAACTTAATTTTGTAGTCCCCGTATTAAAAATGGTGGGGCGACCCAAATGAAACTGCGTTTGCAATTCGTGGGACTGCCCGACAGCTTCTACCGCGGCTGCGGATAGGATATTAAATGTTCTTCATGACACTGAAATAAAACCGCAGACAGTGAAAGCGCGTTTAACGAGAGATTCCTGTACTGACCGGAATTATAAGACTACTTTATGTTATATCTCTTCACGAAATTCTACGTGATTTCCGCGCTTGTAAACAGAGTGAAGAATATTTGTGGCAGTTCTAACCTTCAAATTCATCAGATGGCATCTCGGATGGATCGTCAAGGAAAAAGGCAGATCCGTAGAGCATTTCGTTGTGGGACGAAACCAACAGAGAGACAAAACCGCGATACAGGAGTATTGCTTTCTGACACACGTCCTGAACGTGTATGGCCGCGGGTGGATAACACTGGCTCAGAGCGAAATCATGTTCGTCTTTGAAGTTTCAGATATTAACACCTGTGAGAATGTGAATTTTGGTCGTCTGGACAACTCTGTCACACTTACTTAAAAAATCAGTAACTCATCATTTTGTATTTATGGATTTTGTATAATTTTCACAGTAAATAGGAATTATTTTCTTTAACAATATTAATCTTTTTAATGGTGAAGTACTTTTTTTTCGGTACTGACTAAATTCCTAAATATTATCAGGCGAGCTTCGGCTTGAAAGGTTAATGTTATAGATACAACCTGAATTTACTAAAATTACTCATAAACACTAATGATACATACTCCTTGTAACAGAACACGACAGTACCAGGTGGCAGAATACAGATTGTACCCAACAGAATTAGCGTCGTGAACATACTTAGAAACAAATGAACATCTGATCTAAAAATTAATGTAATGTACTAGATGTACTTAGGCAATGAAATACGATTTAATTCTATAGACTACGATACATATTGTATTAATACTATGTAGTATGAATGTTCGATATGAGGAATAACTTTTAAATATTCGATGGACATTGTTAATATGGCTCCAGTTACATGTCATTGTAAAGTCGATAATGAGTCTGCAGGTGACGTAAAGCAGTAAGTTTCTTAACTGGCTGAGCGTCTCTTAGATTGTGGAAAAGGACATTTCTACGTGGTGGTAGCTTACACTTTGAGTCGCCTTTTTCCCAGCCTAGAGTTGTTGAGACAGGAGAAATTTTCAAATACTGTGTATGCATCCTCTCAACTCATTATTTAGTAGTGACAAACTCATTGCCAGAAACAAAATGTCGCTTCGCTCTACAAAACAGTAATTGGAAATAACTTTGTTCCTGTTCGCTGAACAACCTATCAACAAAACTGTTCTCACTTTATCACTGCCTCACCCCCTACTGTCGAAACAAAATTGCCCCCATTTCGATACTGGTTTGAATTTCATGCTGGTGAAGCAACCCCGTGTATTAGTCGAGAATTACACAGATCGTAACTGCTGCTAATTGTTGTGAAGTCGTGGAGTGTAGTTCAGGGGCCGCAGGTCACGTATTTCAGCCCAAATGTACCTAGAATCTTGGACTAAGTTGCTAGTTTATGATTCTCGGAAATGATGGCGGAGGAAACATTGGCAATTTGTAGCTAATCATATCGCAAGATAGGTTTAAGAGCTTTATTGCGACGGGAATAGCACTGTTCCATAACAAAAGGCGATATCCATTAACTATAACAGACGTCTGTTGAGAGCTTTCTCTGTATACAGTATCAGAGATTTGTGGTTTACGAAATCACATAAAAACGAGATGTCTCTATAATAATTACACATTTATGTTCTGTTCTTTGTATCAGTTCTTCTTCCTCTTCCTACTTTAGTTCCTTTGCCTACATCCATTTAAATATTTTATTCCATACTTATCTAGGTCTGCCAAATTATTTTGTTCTTTTAGTTTTCCCGACTAAAATTGTGCATGCATTTCTTGTTTCCGTCCAATTTGTGGTACATATGTCGCCTATCTCACAGTCCTTAATTTGATTGGCAAAGCTTAAACCACTCTGTAATCTCCCTTAAAATCAAGCATTTTCCTCAGTTCTTCGCTTTAAAACATTTAAATCTGTGTTCTTCCAATAGAACGCGTGAACGTTTCTCTTCTGACGGCTTCTAAGTGGCTAGTTTTTTTTTTAACCGTAAGAGGCAGTTAGCTACAAGCCCCCAAACCCACATCGTATCGGTTGTCCGTGACTGGTAACATCCGTTTCAAGAGGCCTTCCTGTCCATCGAAGCTGAAGACGGGTCATGCCCTGTCTACATTGAACCCACTTAATCCTTTGAAAACAGTTCTTGCTATGAACATAGTACCAACTGTTCTATCTTTCAGTGGATTTCGTATG
>NW_019060511.1:160029-176438 GCF_000696155.1 Zootermopsis nevadensis | reverse complement strand
ACCAATTTACTATTCTAATGGAGCCTTGTTGTCTTTTCCTTGGGCTAAGAACTGAATGTAGTTTACAAGAGCTTCGGCATCAAAGGGTTTATACTGTTACTAAATTAAACAGGTATTATTCAATATCTAGCACTAGTTTCATTTTCAAAAGAAGAGACTTTTGTGATATTTCTGTGCGTATAATTGGCAGAGGATGTTGTTTGGTTTTTGCAAAACACAACAGAACCCATAGCGAGTAATTGTTTTACATAACTTTTTCTATGTTGATATATGTTCATAACGTAAACAATTTTAATTCACTGACACATTGTTTGTCAAACAAACAGTTATAAATGCGTGCTTTAGTGAAATGACATTCCGCAGTAGCCATCATCTGTCGTATTGTATTAATCAGAGGAAGGAATCAAATTTATGGGGATAAATTATTGATTCGTTGGTAAAGGGAAAAAAAGATTTAGGGTATTAAGAGTTGTCGGACGAAAATGGTTTCTTCCTTCCATTTACGCCGTCCCCTCTGTCACAATATTCTTTGAACCAGTATTCAGTGTTTTAAACATGAATGGTTATGTCGCTGTGCTATCTTACAACACCATTTATTACCTAAAGACTTGCGGTTTCAAATGCTATATAATAACAAGGTTCGATTGATTGTAATGCCTTTTTCAGACATCATGTATTTTATTTAATCACCCTTGTTTATAAGTATATTATGTGTAAAATAACTTGGCACCTAATCTAATCTGCCTCCCCGAACCACGGCTTGTTCTTCGTCAATGAGTTTGTAACAGTCAACGAAGCTAGGATATTTCTTGCGCCAGTGTATAAGCTGTGAAGATGATTGTTACATGATTTTGTCCAGCCTCCTGTTATTTTGTCGTTCCATCTAGTGATTCTTAGCAGATATACTTTGTTCTCAGTCACTTCCACATGTGTTTCTCCCTAGGAGTGAAATACTAATTTTCACTCCTATAGAAGGCATCTGAGTTTGGCGAAGCACTGACGTACGGTAGAATGATGCTGATGAATTGAGCTTATATGTTATAGTATGACTTTAATGGTATTGTGAATAAATTTCTGTACGTCTGTTTGGGTCTGTATATCTAGTCTGGTATGAGGAAGTGAGACCAGTGAAATGTTATACCTTACATAGCCCTAAAAATGCCTTTTAGTGTCCTGTATCTCAAGAATTTCTTCCGGATATAGAATATTGTTTCGTAAACTAGGTAATGCTATGAGAAGTTTTGTTTCAGAGATAAAAAGGACACTGTAACCTAAGTTAATTAATTGCCTTGATTATTTTGGAAAGGGATAAGCCCATTGCTTGTGTAGGAGGAAATACATTGTGAAACATGCGGCTAGTCAAAGTTCTTTGAGCCTATCTACATATACATGCGGAATGGCCTATAACATTTGTAGTCTAAAAAGTTTGTGTTTCTGTGGATATATGTTGACAGTCGGAAAGTGTGATCAACTCGACACCAAAACGCCTGATCTCAGTTCCAGAATTGTTTATTTCCATTTGAATTTATAATGTCATGTTATGTTTTAACATGCTTGTCTTTTGCTGGCGGTTTCAAATCGATTCTCTAAGTGGAAAATATTCACTCACGTGTTGGCACATTGTAATAGACCACAATATACATATATATGTATATTTTTTTCCAATCAGTCATTGTTCATTTAATGGGAAATTAGCCCTTTAAAATTTCACTGCTGTTGATGTTTTAAAGTGGTTGGCAGTACTAACAAAGGATGATTCGAGTCTGCTGGTTAGAATTATGGCGGACAGCGTGAATATTTTGAGGCAGAAACATGATAATGATTACCATTGTAATGAACTGTGTTCATATTGGTAATAAATGATAACGTTCATGACATTCTTTGCGATTAACTTCTTGATAGTGAATAAAGGCGTTCATTCTGATAGTGCATAATGAAGGTTATTGTTATTAATGTTTATGATGATGATAATTTTTGTTCGTGATTGTAAATAATGATATTCATGATGATGATCCCATAATCATACGAATTCGTAGACAAGTAAGTTAAACTAGTGACTGAATACTATTTTGCGAACCTTACAGGTCCCTGTTGTAAAGAAGAAATTCTTTGCGAAATAAACATATGTGGTGAAAATATGTGGCATAGAGTAGAAAAAAATGACAAAGAACTGAGAGGCAAAGCCATACTGATCAGAACACAGAAACTCCATTAACGTCCCATAGCTACTGTGTTTAATATAGCATAAGGCCATTAAAAAGGTCAGTAAAGACATTTATGTGGGCCACACAAAAAGTAAAATAAAGGGAACCAAGTTATTCATCTACTATAATATTTTTTTTAAAAGGCGCTCATTTTTAATCCACGTTTATGACATGTAATGTAACTTGTTCCTTTTAAAAGCTGAATTTCAATAGCAATAATAGTGATTACAAAAAAACTGTGCTTGTTAAGTCCCACTAACTCATACCACGACTTCCGTGTGACAGTGTGTCGCGTGATGGAGTGATGTGGATGGTTGGGTTAGTAAGGTTTATTTTTCATGTAACACCTCCATTATATTCGACCATGCGTACGTTATTGTATGAAATGTGAGGACACTACTAGCATTCAAAAACAATAAGGTGTTGAGGAGGATGGGGCAAGAGGTGTACACCGTGTTTTGGTCGGGAGGCCTGAGGGGAATATATCGCTGGGGAGACCTAGACATAGATGGGAGGATAATATCAAGCGGGATCTGTGGGAGATGGCAGTTGAAGGAGACTGGGTTTTGTTGGACCAGGACAGGAACCTGTGGAGGGCTTCGGTTTCTTCGGTGATGAACCATCGGGTTCCGTAAGGCATCTAGGTAGTTAGTTATAACAAGTAGAATGTCGTAAAACGTGACAAGGTTTATTTTGTTTTACTTATTTACGGTTTATTTAAGAACGCTGCTAGAAGCTTAGACTTTACAACGTCGAATAGTGGGTGATTGATGAATTGGAAAGGAAGGATATGAAATAAAGTTGTAGTTACATAGTTTAATGTACAATTATATCCGCATTCGCTTGGTGGGACTG
Source organism: Zootermopsis nevadensis (assembly GCF_000696155.1). Next base: position 173,379 of record NW_019060511.1, on the reverse strand, counting down.
AGAAGAACCGCTAAAATCTCTGTCAAGATGTTCGGTCTGTGGACAGAGGTATGAACTGAAGACCTCAAGAATACGAAGCAAAGGTACTGACCACCTGGGTCGGACAATTGGTGATAAGGTACAACAATAAGAATGATATAAAATAATGTATGGCGTAAGATATGTTAAGACGCAGGACTGAGGTAAGGTGAAGGAGAATAATATTGAAATCGCAGTGTAGTTTTTTAAACCTGCTTTCTTGCTGTATCCTCTTAAGTGTGCTTAAATTTTTGTTTGCATTATTAACATGTTTCGCGAAAAGGAGGAAGAGATGGACTAGTAGAATATACCAGTTGACGGGGATTCTTTTGAGCGCTGGAGAGAAAGGTAGTACTAAAAATATACTTTTTTTAAAAAATGCAAAGCCTTCTCTTTACGAACGCTCAGCATTTGAAGCCTAAGCGAAATTTAATACTGTAAAATGCGGCAATGCCTGGTATTAAAATGAAAAGAACTGCAATGTCAGTGTCCTTAGGGATTTGGATTAGAGGACACGATCATAAAAGACAGAAAGAAGGCAGACTAGAAGTGAGTGGCACAACGCAGATATATATGTTCTTAAAAACTACTTCCAAGCATAAATTCCCCATTTAAGGCTTAGTCTTTTGAAGGTTACTCTACCCTACGAAGTTTTTTCTCCAGGAAGAAATTCAAAGATGGCGATTGTACTAACTGTTACAAAACAATACGGAAAGTAGAAATAAATAAATCATGCGCACTGACCACTGACTTTTAAGACGAAGACGCTTGGCTACACATTCTTACTTTCAGAACGGTCCGTTTTCTGAAGAAGCAGAAATATAATAACAAAGAAATTACACTTTGAGCTCGCCCGAAGGAACACTACGTTAGGTCTTCCGCTATAATAAAATAAAAGTAAATAAATATATTGAAACTGTTAATACATTGTATGTTCGAATAATTACATCTGGACTGGCGTTTTATGGCAGGATATAATTAACAAAAGCACGCAGGTTGCTTTCAACATATATTCATCTTTTGTTACCAAAGATTCAAACCCTTGTTTATCTTATTTTGCTTTTAACGTGAATGGACTTGGATTTACAATGGTCCTCATATGGTTTAATTATTTGAGAAAAATCTTCGCTCAAATGGCGTGGCCTTAATGTATTTCTTATTTAGCTTTGTATAAATCTGACACTGGCAGAATTTATACAAGATTTTTGTCTTCTGGGTTGTTGCACTGTGTAATCTGGTTGATGTTAACCAACGTTTCAGAGGTCATACTGCCTCCGTCATCAGGGCGATTCATCCCCCTGATGACGATGGCAGTATGACCCCTGAAACGTTGATTAACATCGACTAGACTACACAGCGCTACAACCCAGAAGACAGAAATCTTCATACTCACCGCTGTGAAAACCTCAAATCTTACAGAATTTATACACTTCGAAGCAATGATTATTTTGAACGTTACTGACATATAAATACATATTTTACATGTAGAACATTTCAGCATTTTTTTTAGTGATTTTATATTGGTGATAGTAACGAAATCCATGACACACACACATACACTTCGTCCCAACACAGACTGAAAATTACAATATATAAGGGAATTAAGCATAATTGTACATATTGCTCGTGTTCTAATACATTTGTAATTATGTTAATACTCTATTTGAAGACATAACGAAGTAGTTAGGTCAGACTGGGTCTGAAGATGGTCAGTTATCTCGAAATAATCAGTATGAAGAAAATACATTTAGGCTATAAATAAATTAATGCTCTTTGCACGTATATATTTATAACAATCTGTTATGTGAAGACGGAACAATAATAATTATTATTTAATACTCCCAACAAAAAGATGCTCTAGTACAGTCTTATTGCTAAACCAGCCGATTTGCTGGAGCACGGAGCACGTAAGAATAAGATTTTTTGAGCAGTGAGTTTGGCTAAAATTTTCAATTGTAACGAACCTTCTCTTTCTTAGAGAAGTTGAGGACTTTTGTTTAGCTGAAAATCTGGAAGCTTCTGATAAATAATTGTGCTTTATAGAATTAAACGAATAAAAAATACATATGACAGTGTTAGATAAATATTTCCTGTTTCTTATAACATCCACCGTTACCGCCATGACTGAGAAATGTGAAATTCGTTGTGGAGGGTTTCATGTGAGGAACAGCATGTAGGGGGGAATATCTCACATTTAAAGCAGGATTTTGAGAGTAGAATTGTAATGCACAGTGTCTCCAGATCCTCGTCTCAGGTCATAAGGCAGTACGAAAAGCACTTCAGAAAACCTCTTACATTCCCCTCATCAGGACAAAGGATAAAATGTAAAACACTCGAGCCTCGGGTTTATTGTCAAGAGATAATACTCTTGTTGTGTGAACAGAAAGATTGTATGCTTTCTGCGTGAGACGAGAGTGGCACTTGGAAAAGGAATGAAGGAGCGAAAGAAGAGGGAGACACAGAGGATGAAGTAAGAGACGAAGACTGTGAAGTAAATAATTAGAAAACGTGAAAAGGAAGAAAATAAGGGGAAGAATAACAAATATGACGTAACAAACACAGAAAATGAGAAACTGGAAGAATTAGTGAGCCAAAGATGTAAGAATGAAAGGTATGATGGAAAACAGGAATGAAGAAACAAGAAGGAACACAGAGAAAGAATAAGGAATGAGTGGGAAATATTGGAAGACAAAGAAAGAACAGAGAGAAAGGCTTAAAGAGAGTATGAAAGGAACAGAGGAATAAATTTAAGTTAAAACCGCCGACTGGACAACTTCACACTTGCCCTCAGAATTCATACTGAGCACCCAGCCACGTGCTTTTGCTGTAAGTTTTACAGAGTAGCCATGTTGTTTCATCTAATCGACTGTACACAGTTCGCAATAATTTATTTCCTGTTTGTAAACGTACACGCGCTCGTGCGTGTGAAAAATTATGTTTCACACTGCCTAATTTTCTGTATATAATATTCTTTTTTATTTTGTTTTGTTTTTGTGGTATGCATGATTGTCCCGTTAATGAATGATTAGCCAAAAATAAATACACAACCCCCGGCCTGTGCCAGCTAATCAACTTTTCTGTAGTTGTTAGCAAACAAAACACATTTGTTTCTGTTAACATAGAAATTATACACATGTTTGCTTTTCAATACTTTTTGTATCAATTGAGGGCAACAAATTTCATTTTATAACCACAGGATAAGTTTATTAAGCACTCAGTATTTATTTTCACAAGCCATGGCCTGTCTTGCTTCAAACATTAACCTACGTTGCACATATAATTACAATGGTTAAATGAGAAACAACAAATATTACTGTTATTTATCAGGTACCGTTCTGAGTGCTTTTCACTAGTCATTTGTTATTACAGATCAGAGACTGCAATGGTTTAGCGTGGATATTCAATTCAATTACCAGTAAACCGCTGTAATATAAATAAAACTATTTGTATATTTGGACCGTAGAGATAAAAATAATAGGACGATAGACAAAATTGTTTAATGAGAAGCTTAGTAAGTTTTATTCGTCACGAAATATTATCAGGTGACCAAAGGAGGATTAGATGTGGGAAAAGCATACAAAATTTTGACACTTGGACCTGAAGGGACAAGACCACTTGGAATGTCTAGGCATAGACCGGACGATAATATAAAAAAAAATATTGATCTAGTTCACCTGTTCACGCTTTATTTCCTCAGGAACTTTTATAATTATATTGTCCATCTAATTCCAAGTATACAATCTGGTCTCTTTCTGACCAAAATGTTATGTGCATTAATCACCTCTTGCTACGGCAAAGATGGGGTATTTATTATAAATAAAATTCATCATTGAAACTAACGAAATTCGGAAAATAAGCTAAGAGCATCGCGTATGAGTATTTATCTGGATCCTTTTAAGTTACGTGATGGTGGCTTGCAGAAGTAGTGTAAAGAGTGGGGTAAATACGGTTGATTAAAACAAAGGAGTTTGTACGATAAAAGGGAGATAAAGAGTTGCAACTTTACTTGGTAGATAAGTGAGGCAATAAATGTAATCTTCTTTAGTGAATAGTTTGTGTGACAACATGAGAAATTAAACTGTTTTGCCCGCCCATGAGTATATTGTGGCGGGTCAGGCAGTATACGTCGCTTGTAATGTGATTATTACGCCTTCTGTCTTATATCTGCAACGAAATCCGAAAGGGATGGCATGCCCTAGGGTCGCCATGAAGGAAACTATAAAAGACACTTACTAACCCGTATAATGGACCCAGCGGAGCAAACACTGTACGACAGATCAAAAGCGGGTCTTAATTAAGGAAATTCAACGTGCCGCTGATCTGAGCTACAAGGGCTTTTACGCGTTGCAATACTAGAAGGAACTCTAAGATTAGGTGGTGTTGCTCAATAAGGACTGAACGATGTACTTTAGATTCGCTGTAGGGGCAGGATTTCTCTCTTCGTCATTCATATATGGCTCACTGGGATTCCTGTTCAATAAATATAAGGTTGGGCAGAAAGGACTACGTTTTTATGTTCAGTAGTATAGAACAATATGAGGATTGGGGACAATTTCAAGGCCATATGCACAATATAATTGTTTCATCAGCGTTTATAATATTTTTGTTTGCTGGCAAAGACAGCTGTGTTCTGGGTTGTAGCGCCGTGTAGTCTGGTAGAAGTTTACCTACGTTTCAGAGGTCCTTGCTGTCTCCATCATCAGGGCGTTGAGTAATCCGCACCTTTGAAATGTCGGCAAACTTTTGCGAGATTACACTACGCAATATCTGAGAAGACGATTTTCATACTCGGATCCGCGAGAAGCTGAAATTTCTTCGTAAAACTTTTTGACGTCTGAGGATAGACCTGTAAGACTGATGTAATATAATTATGTCGGCAGAAGCTATGGATTTTGCGAGCCAGTGATTCTGAAAAAAATTCTGGCTGTTGAATTAGCGATTCAAGTTTTCGATAGTTCAACAAACATTCGTACCTTAATCCGTGTTGGCCCTGAACAGGAAATTTCCATAGCCTTTGTTCATCTCAGCATTTGAAACCAAACAGGTTGCGTTCAGTGTTATTTCCTTCTGCTTGCACCATTATCTCTTCCCCTTGGAACAGACAGCTGTATCAGAAATTAGGCACCCTCCTTCATTCCGGGAGTCTTCGTAGCTCCCCCCACACAATTCTTAATTGCCATCACTGGTGAAGTAGCTCCATCATTTCCCGCTAGAGTGGATAGTGTTATGATGACGCCCTGCTGCAGACAAGCGAGTGTTCCGCACCGAAGCGGTTGAAGGCGTTGACAGAGACATCTGTCGCTCAAAATATATCCTCTTATTTCTTTCTATGCCTTACTCTTAGCATGTTTTGATCCCCATTTTCAGTTCATTAACGCGGACGACTTACACAGCCGGCATTCAAAATCTATGTATTATTTAAAGTTGACTCAATTCATTCTGAGTCTGAGGTCATTGCTGAATCGCATTAGTGCTACAAAGACCCACGTGCTGTGGCCTGAAGAACACCTTTGACCTTTGTGTAATATCTGTGCACTCCAAAGAGTACACCTGTCCAGCCTTAACCAGCACACCATTCAAGAGTATAAGGCTTGTTACATAGTATCTTCTGGAAAATAATTTCGAAATTTTTGACTGCTATATTACTATCTTCTTCAAGACGTGTGCTACTCTGAAGATGGTCATCTCTTATAGCTCCACGCCGGAATGTTTACTGGAGATATTATCTGAATACTTTTGAAAGGATCCAGTTGAACTAATAATTATCGGTATCAAAGCTACCAGTTTCATCATTATCATCAGCATAATAATCATCATCGTCATAACGCCTTCTCAGAGGGTATCTGTCTAATAATCAGGGTCAAAGCTTGTCACTGAAGTGTTTGATTATTGTCGTAATTATGAATAAAATTAATGTTATCTTGAAGACGATTGATTATACCATAAAAGTTTTCCATTTAATTTCTCGTCCTTTTATATCTGAAACTTTCTTCATAATGCCATACTTTTGAAAATGTTAGTAAATATCGTTCGTTGGTATTAGTAGATCTTTAGCGCTGGAAATCACATTCAGGCAAGCTGTCATATTAAGTTACTGAAAACGTCTTAAGACCGTTATATAATGAAAATGTAAAGAGTGTCAATATGAAAATTAATGAAACTGGAAATAAAAGATGAAACCATATTTTCATCGTCGAAAGTTTTCCTTCAGGCAAGTTAACATCAACGTACGTTGAAAATAATGATAGAGAGCGAGACAGAGGGGCCAAACACGGTGTGGCTTTTTTTTCTTTCCCCCCCTCCCCATATTGAGAGGATGTGTGTTTGAAATTGGCGTGAAGCCCGCTGCCTGCCATTCAACTCCGGTCAGATCAACCATTTTCATATCAAACCACGCACGCATTTGCATGCATGCGGATCAATCCGCCCTGCAGTGCATAGCCAGCTGGTCAAAGCCGTACTCAGATTAGTTGCGAGATTCATAATGCTATCTCTTATACTCTTAACCTCTGTCAACCGTATCGAATATTATATTCTACCATTCGGATAAAATTATTCGCACAGTTATAACATTGCGGAGTCAACATGTGAAATAATTATATTATGTCGAACAGTGATTTTTTCTTTTACTGGAACTCTGTGATCAAAATACCATTTACTCAGATATCATTAAAAATTAAATTAAATCCGTGGCGTAACAGCTCCAGAGAGCCAAAGCCGACTAGCTTGACTGCTGGCCTCACGTCCACATGCCTAAGCAGAGGTGAACGATCATCCAACCAGATATAGAGTGACGTGTGGTCAGCACGACGAACCCCCAGCCATTGCTAGCTAAATTATAAAACTTTCACAGACGAGAGTGCAAGTGATACTTTCACGTAATTTTATTGTGCCCTAGGCTTATTTATGGTTGATCAGTCTTTAAATGGGAAATTTTCCATTACCATGATTGATTTTAGACTTCATAGTAATGTTTCTCACTGTTTAGTTTTTAAGTTATATTTTCGACCATAATTAATGTAATGTAAATATTTTATTATTTATCGGATTGAGTTGTAGTTCATCCTGTTTCTGTTTCGTCACGGTATTTTCCACTAACAACATACCTTCTGAATTTTCCGAAGCAAGTTTAGTATTATTCTGCTGCATTTACTATAATATCTGACCTAACATGACTTTAGCAGTCTGTGTCGCTTGTACGTGGTTAGTATTCCGATCTCCAGCAGAAACCCTAATCCGGACTGGACAGAGACTAGCTCTATCTAAGGGAACCAAAAGAGTAGGTACATCTCACCTGAAGACGGAGACAGGACCAGCCTCCGAAACGTCGTGATTTTAAAGAACAGACGATGGAAAAAGTCCCGACAAAGAATAATTTTAAGTATATTTACATAGTTAAGTACTTAATAAAAACACATTTCGGACAAACTCTGTGGACCTTAATGTCGTTAAAGGCAATATTTATCAGTATAATGGTTTTTTTATTCTTTAATCAAGTGTGATAAACTTACTTTAAATTTATACTTGCTTTATTTGTTAGTCAATTAGTCAAGTCAGTGTTCGGGTCAATAGTCAGCCAGTCGTGCTGTTTCATCATTGAGCCAGTCCGTCAGCGAATTTCCATGAATTCTGTTCAGCGAAGCTAAACCTCAGTTGATACAGGCCATCACTTGTGAAGCGTACATATGGTCTAATCTGACCTTAACCGATATACGCTACTTTTGATTGTGTGAATTCAAACAGAATGAGTTGGTGTATAAATATCAGTAGAATCAGATTTATTTATCTTCTTTTTGATTCGCACTGGCAGAAGATCAGAGACACATCAGTAATTTTCCGATTTATTTTGTGCGGCTAATGAGAAATGGACGCGGATCAAATTACAGTCGCTTTGTGTTGTTCTCTTGACACACAGCACGGATACGAATAACAGCGTTTTAAAACATAGAATTTGTGTAAATTGGTGGTAAATACGCTCACTCGTCTTCCATTCCGCTTAGACAAAACTTGGAATTGATAGATTCTGATTAATATTTCCTAATTAGGGTAAAATATAAAACATATTTAAAATAGCTATCGTACAAAAATTACAACCGCTTGGGACTTCTTTATATGTCCTCGTCTTTAGGCTAGTTTGCAACTAAAACTTGCAATTATACACATCTTGGATTCACTATATTTGTCTGTCCGTCTTGAGACACCCGATAGAGCATACCCTTCTTCCCATGCATTTACATGAACAGGTTATCATATGGACCTGCAGCCTAAGTAGGCTGTGGCTTCACACAAATGGGAGTCGACATTGATCAATGAACGACGACCTTTCACTGATCAGAAGACGGCACAAGTAAGATGGGACTGGTCGTGCATGTAGCCTATTTTCCAGGGCAGAGAACCCAAGAAATCTCTTCTTCGTCGTGTTTTCTTTCACCTTTCCTCTTTGAAACCACGTCCTTCACTCCCATTGTAAAGTAGAAACCCAGTATGAACCTTATGCACTTATTTTCTTCAACATAAAATTCGTATTCTTGAATTAATTTCTTACCAACTGTATGGAATCTTGTCATAACAAATTAAGGAATACTTATGAAATACTTATGAGTGATTCTTTGGTAATTTTACAATATTGTATCAACTTTAGAAGCTTTATATTTTCGAATGGGGTTTAAAGTTTGGTATGTACCCTTTCGATTTTCGACGTAATTACCAGCTAATATATTTGTGTATTTCCTCAGTCTATACAGTCTACACCTTAAATAAGTCACGGCAACCTCCTTCCTAGTCCTTGCCTGCTCAACACCCTTCCCATATGTCCCTTATATTCCTCGCTACATAACTTATGAAGTTGAAATTGCGTCATTAAATTACCTATTAACAGGTCATTTAAGTGTGCAGGGCATTGCTAGTGTTTTTAAAGTAACTGAAGAAAGCTTGCATTGGCTGGCTGAAGTAACTACCTCCCTACCATCCTCGTCTTATCCTCACAAACTTTTATTTTGCCTTTAGATCCTTCTTAATGTTGTCCCATTATCTCGTTACGAGTCTCGACCGTGGTCGTTTTCCATTAGTTTTCCACATAAAAATATCCCATCCATTTTACCCTTCTAGATATTTACTGTCTTAACAATACCAACTGGCTTGTTTAATTCGCGCTGTACTGTCTCAACTTTCTATACACTGTCTAAAATACATTCTAGTAACCTGCTGTTAGTGTAGACAGCCGTTATAGAATGTAATCGAAACTATTAAGTCTTTGTAAGATTTGAGGTTTTCACAGCGGTGAGTATGAAGATTTCTGTCTTCTGGGTTGTTGCGCTGTGTAGTCTGGTCGATGTTAACCAACGTTTCAGAGGTCATACTGCCTCCATCATCAGGGCGATGAGTATGAAGATTTCTGTCTTCTGGGTTGTTGCGCTGTGTAGTCTGGTCGATGTTTACCAACGTTTCAGAGGTCGTACTGCCTCTGTCTTTGATTTGTGGCTTGAAATTGATTACAGGAGATAAAACTAAGACATACGACTCCACATTATGCCTTTGTTTTTAAGGTTTTGTGTTATGAAATTTAAAAAGACGAATGTGAATGTACTTCTGAATCAGCCCGTGTAGGTCTAGTGGCCATTGTCCTTCAGAAGTGTCACAATTAGAGGCTTTTATTTGGCATGTCGTTGCAGGTTGATAGTGTAAGTTGGGAGTAAATTGCTAGTGACATTATCCTCTATGCAGAGTCCCTTACACTCGGAGTACCCACGATCACTCAAGACCTTGTCAAGTCCTTCCAGTGCATTAGCAACCCCTTCCATTCGCCTTGTTTTATTTCCATCTGTAAGCTCACTTATTTCTCTTATGTGTTGCGAATTGTGAAGATTATATTGATTGTAAAATCAATAGTCTGTGTTTTTATATAGCATCGGAGCCTAGAGGTGTTTTTTTATTCAGTGGTACTATTTCAGGCACAGAGGTTATTCAGAGTGGATATTAGTTATTTCGATCGTTTATAATGCAGGTTCGCAACATGTATTAAAAGTCTCTTGTGTTGGCCTTCTTTCAAGCGGCCGATATGGATATAGAGAGCTACCGCTGTGTATACAATGCATTAACCGACTTAGAGCCAGTTGCTGATTTGATTGTATGCAGTCTTTGTAAAAATATTATAATGGGGTACAGTCACATGCATAAATGAAGGAATGGAATGAGGTATAGGATGAAGTAAAAAGGATTGAATAAAATAAAGGAAGGAAGGAGAGAAGAAACGCATGCTTTAGAACTAAGTAAAAACTGATGTTTTCAAGTAGAAGTGTATGACGGTTGTGCGGGACAGCATAATATGAATTCAAAGGAATTGAACATTCACTGTGTATAACTTAGTGCTCTGTGATAAGCTCTCCAGCGACAGATTTCTGTCTCCTACAAGTGAACACCAATAAAATATCAAAGGACTCGTTTTTAAATTATGTGTAGGTCTATTCTGTTGGAGTTTGTTATTTCACAGATAACGTTTCGTAGAAACATATGGTATTTTCTCTGTGATATTTTTTCTTTAAAATATTGTGTATGTTGAAAGTTTTCTTTTTTGTCAGAAGTGTACCGGTTAAACAAAGAAAGAGGTGAACACAATATTTAAATTTATATCGCCTGTGGTTCTGGGTTTTATCGGAGTGGGGTGCGTAAAAGTCAGTGGGAAATTTTCTAACAGAGTAGCTTAATGTCCCGCAGTGTGTCGAGGAAAAGACATGAATTGCAATATTTTGTGGGTTGTAACTGGAGGCAGGCGTTGGGTTTTACTGCGAGTTCTGTTTCGTGTACAGAATGCCCCTGTAACAATTACCGTGGTCTTCTTCCCGGGAAGATCTATGTATGACTTTTGCTAGTCACTTGCCGGAATTTCCCTAACGTCAAGTAGAGTGGTTAGCATTCCTGTTTCCTATTCGTGAGATACCGAAACTCGTATCGGAGACTGGCTATCCTGAATGGTGTGCAAATTTGGTTTTCGAGTGAGTCGCGTTGAGTAACCATTTTCGGGGTGAAAGTGAATTGATTGTGTTATTGGGAGCCTTATACTGACATGTGACAAAACATTTGGGTGGAGTTAAGGAGCCGGCTGATAATTAATCGGTGACGAGCACGTGATTGAGAAATGAATGTGACGTAAAAGTTTGTATGAGTCACGTGGTGAGGAGAAGAGTGACGAAAGAAATTGTATTGTTCATGTGAGTCGTGAGAAGAGGTAAAGGAAGATTTTCCTGGCTGGCGTCTGTCGTGAATCTCTGAATAAACACATAAAAAACTGACTTAGAATAGACCACGGCCGTCTCCTTTCACAATCTTTCGAATTCATTAAACCATCCTACTGTTTTCCTTTTCATGGCAGGCTTGTATGTAGTTTGAAGTGTCCTTTGAAACAATGCAAGTATCAATAAATATCCAGGTTTCAAAATAAAAGTCAGAAATGTGTATAGTGAAATCTTTGTACGTCTCTTGCTACCCCACACCAGACGAAAGTTATCTCAAGAGATAGCATTATTTTCCGGATTACCCAGTCCCAGTCCCAACGAGGTCATCGACTATCTTGCTAACTGGGTTCGGGTAAGGGATAGTTTCGCTGAGATTCAAACACGTTACAGGAATCGAGCTTGATGGAGTCTTTTGTATGTCTTAGGGGAAAGATAAGTGAAGATAAGCCCTTAAGAGAGCATTCTGTTTCTTGGCAGTACAAACGTAACTTTCGAACAAGCAATTTGAGCCGTTGTCTCTGTGCCTTCTAGAAGACGTTGGTTGCTGTTCATTGCAGAGCACATTAAGTGAAATCTTGCTCGCAGGGAAGAGTAACATTATTGTTTCTGAGATCCACCTTTTTCGTGTACGTCCTTTCCATAATTCTGTCACCAAGATTTCCAGTATATTCTCTATCTCTTCTTAGACGGTCTCTGGCAGCTGCTTGTGTTAGAAGGGGACAAGAATGTGGCAGAGGGATTTCCACTGATTTGCTTGGCATTATGTAAGCGACTCGGTACAAAAATATACCAAGTCGCAGTTTTCTCTTTTGTTTCCATACTTCACTCACTTATTTCACGTTATCACACGATCATTATTCGTGCATTCTCCTGCCCAGTGGTTTTCTTGTTCACTCATTTGCACACCCACAATTTATTCGCACCAGTGGAAGAATATTTCTAAAATAAATAGAAACTACCTTTCACTCACTTCTTCACCGACCCACTCGCTCACACGTATGTGGAAAAAATATTCAAACAATAAGATAAACAATACTTGTAAAAAAAATTAAAATGATTTCCCTCACACATAAACTCACTCGTTTATCTACTATATCCTCACATAGCTTATCCACAGAGCAACCCATGTAATTAAGAAAATATTTCCCATTAAATTTGTCTTCATACAGAATCTTGGAGGTGGATACTTTTATTATTCATACTGGAATATGGTTTTGGTTTAATGCTTTAAGGTAGTCGGGGTAATCTCAGTCGGTATAGTGACTAAGCTGTGGGCTGGACGACTGGCATTCGATTCCCGGCAGGTGAGACGTATTTATCTTCGCCGCGTGTTTTGGAGACCACGTAGCCTCCTATGCAGTGAGAGCGTGGGTTATTTATTGTTCGCTGGGGTTGAAGCTGCCGCGACATGAATTTGACCACCCATCCCCATCCCCATCTAGTGCACAGGTTGAGAATGTGTGACGCTACACTTTCACTCTCATATACGATTTTATGACGTGTACCAGAGACAACCATTAATTTTAAGTTTTATAACCAAAGAAATTAACTTCGAAACTAAGGTACTGAATAAATGAGTCATATTACCCTCTTACTAGTAGCAGCTTGAGCAGAAACCTGGTCTCGTATTTTGTGCGGGAGGCGACCATTAATTGTTAGTAGGACTCTTCCCTAGCACCAGATGGCGTTGAGTTCGTATTATAGTCTCCATCTGGTGTGAGAGGGTTTCTGTAGCACGCCTAACCAACCCCCTAAAAATAAATATCAACATGTGTGTTTTGTATCAGTGTTTGGACAAGCAAAGGAGGTTTTGGCTACAGTTTTATGTATTCTGCTACTCCACTGTCCCTCGCAGTGATATTTTTTCACCCCTCGCAAGAGTAAAGATGCTGACTAATTCTGTGCATTGGGGGAAACTCCTAGCTGGTGTACTGGGAATTCGTATAAACTGCTAAGAACGTTAAGCGCCTGGCACATTTACAGGAGATTATTTATTTTTTACATACCTTGTTATTCTTCAAAGAATAGCCCGGAGAAAGTCTGTATAGTGACTGGCTGCGGACTGGACGTTCGGGGTTTGATCCCCGACAGGGGAAGAGGA
>NW_019060511.1:125207-153484 GCF_000696155.1 Zootermopsis nevadensis | reverse complement strand
CTTGGCAGCGGCGCTGGGATCGTTGTGTTCACTCCCAGGGGAACTACTTCGAGGGTGATGGATGAATTTAATACCTGAGATAAGTGTATGGGTTTTTATAGGCGCAGTCTTGAAACTTTCCGATCGCACCTCGTACTTTAATTTACTCTTCCAGTGCACATTTTATTTTCCTCGTCTCTTCCTTTCCCTCCTTTTCCTTTGTTTCCTCCTATTTCAGTACCTTAATAGAGCAGGTTCGTTTCATTCTAGCTAGTATTACATATCTCAGCTTACAAACTGCGAACTACGAACTCTAAAAAGCGTTGTTGTATAAGATTCGTAAATTTGATGTCTTTAAACTTGATATAAAAGTTGGAAAACGTGTCTGTCAAAAATACCGTAGCCCATTTAAGTAGCTGTATCATATCTTAAATACTACATTAAATACTACCAGAATGAGTTTTATATAATCCAGAACAGAAAACATTTGCCGCTGTAGGAAGAAGGATTTAATAATGATTGATGGAATTGTAAATATAATCTGTCTTTGTACATTTGTGCGGCAACTCGCGATTTACGTCGTTGAAAAGATGCGGACAAACGAAGAGCTTAAAATTCCCAGCGATGAATTAATTAGATCATTAGATGAGAAATTCGTGTTAAATTTTAGGGTGATACCGTGAACAGAAGATATCCTTGTGAGAGAAATAGGAATAGTTGGAAAAACAAAATTAAGATGGATCTTGAATAAATAAGGGATACAAACAGTGAAAAAATCGTTTGGTTCCTTAAAGAACGACAGATTTCTTGACTAACTGAACGATTAGTAGATTCTTAAGAACTCTGCTCCAAAGAATTGGTTTAAGATGAGAGAGATGTTTTCAGTGACAGTGTTAAATGTCAAAAATATTTTAAAACTGTACAGAATAGCGTTTATATTGTCAATTCAGGATGTGCATTTAGCAGGTATTGGCAGACACTAGCCAGGGACCGATATCAAATTGTGCTGAAGAAACTTTGTGCACTAATGACGCCATGTATTTCGCCTCATGCTTTACTACTGCCTGAGTAATTCCATTGAGCTCGTATGGGCTCAGAATAAAGCGCCGTTTTGTGATTGCATACTGCGCTATTAATGATTCAGTTCCTTGTTCCTCGTCTACAATTACATCCGGCCCCTACACATCTTGAAACACAGCATAGACGTCGGTTAGTCATTTAAAATGTTCGTGTCATAATCTCAGAATTAAAAACATATGCAAATAATAGTGAGTTATAAGTAGAGTTCGGATGTTTATGACCTAAAAAGCCGAGAAATATGCATGCAAATATGCCACAAAAATAGCGAAATATGACCCAAAAAGGCATAATATGTTATGAAAAAATATTCTCTAAAATTTATAAAAAGCGTTTAGTATTTCAGTCATGTTATTTATTTACATATGCATGTACAACTATTACATTACTTGATTTCCTAGCAATTTTAATCAAAAAACTCAGTCGCTTTAAGCTGTAAATGCCTCGTTTTGGATCAGCATCAGATGTAGAATATACGTGTTCCTATAAATATAAGATAAATTTTAAGAAAGATTCTTTCATGCATTTCAAATTCATTAATTACAAATAAATAAATAAACAAATAAACAGAATTCAAAATACTAAGTACATTTCTTCATTCTCCTTTCTTGGCAGCATTACAATATATAACGATGTACATTTTCAAGGTCTCAAATGAAAATCTTCTTAGATTGTCGCACAATATGGTCTTGTAACTTGAGACATCACAAACGTTTCATGGCGGTATCGAAAATTACAGCGATAGAGGAGTGGTTTACTGTATCAAGAAGGAATAAGTCACCAGGGCGGTCAGCAAAGAGCGTGCCAATAACGACATGCCTCAAACATCCGTTGTTTCAACAACCGGAACCCAAATCTTATTGTCGCCCACAGTACATGTAATTCTTTTCAGAACATCTTCATCAGATTTTTCTTTGTGTTGATTCGTCTGGAATTAACTGAGTCATGTATTTCTCCAAGAAAAACTTGAACTGTTCATTGTTCATTTTGTTCAGTTTTCAGCAAAGAGCGTGCCAATAACGACATGCCTCAAACATCCGTTGTTTCAACAACCGGAACCCAAATCTTATTGTCGCCCACAGTACATGTAATTCTTTTCAGAACATCTTCATCAGATTTTTCTTTGTGTTGATTCGTCTGGAATTAACTGAGTCATGTATTTCTCCAAGAAAAACTTGAACTGTTCATTGTTCATTTTGTTCAGTTTGCAGACGTCATCATTTCACATAGGGATTCACTGTGAGTGTCTGAGAAATGTAGTTACAAGTAAAAGTTTATACCCAAAATATGAATTTTATCCTCAAAATATAACCGAAATATGCATTTAACTACAACCAAACACATAAAAATGACCGAAATATGCATTTATATGTAAATCAAAAACATTATAAAAACAAAATAATTGTGATTAGGACAACCCAGTTAGTGTTCAATTTCAATTTAGAATGAAAATAGAAGCCCCAATAAAAATATGGTCCCTCGCATCATGCTTCAGACCGGTGGTACGGAATGCGCGCTGGTTCGAGTCTCGGGGGAGAAGAAATTTCTGATGAGATTTTCGACCGGTGTATGAGACCGGTGCCAACCCAGCATCGTGAGGAAAGTGTCAATCTAAATATTGCTTTACAGCACGAGTAATAGATATACCATCTACACATTGACGGTTGATTACGTGTCAAATAATGGCTGCTTCAAATAGACTGAAACTGTATTTGGTTATAATATTCCGTATACAATCGTACCGAATGCCAAAACTTTTCTGACTCACATTCTGTCACAATCCCGGCGAAATTCTAATTTGACTAAAATTGTTTGTGGTTTTCTGCAGTCTCTCCGGGAAAATGCTGTGTAAAATATTAAAATAAGCCACTCGAAGGTTTATCATTCAGTGATTCCACCTACAGCCATTCGACGCAACAATTGTATAAAATAAATGCTACGTTAGTAATCAGACTGTACCTTCGGAATTCAAGTCATGAAGGCTACTGTATGACTAAGTTCTCGGTTAGAGCAATGATAGTCAGATGTGATGGAAGATGTGTTTAAAACTCTCGTTTAGAATTCTAAGCACAGCTCAAAATGGACTGTAAGGGACTAGAAAATTGTCAATCATAGTAAAGTGTAGAGTTGCATTTCTCTTTCTTCAGTAGTGAATGCACGGACAATTTACTTCTTCAAAGAACAAAGGTCTTTTCGCATGAACTAAATAAGAAGCTGCTGGCAATTTTGACACAGTATACTAGTACAACTAACATTCTTTACGTAGCCTCCAACGGGAATGGATTTTGCGTGTGATAAGAATCTTCCGGCATGCATTTAAACTCTTATATGCAAATGAAGCCGAAAAAATATGGCATTATCAGGAATGTTCGTAAGCGTTTGTCTTGGAATACTTGCCGTGGACGATGCCATTCACTTTTATGGACTTTGATATTGTCATAGTGATGGTAACTGAAGAAATTGTTTGAAATTGAGAATTTTCCACCGAATGACGCAAGTTTTTTTTATAAATAACATTCTTTGCTGTGGCGCATACAACATTTTGGTTGGAATCTTGATTTTAGATAAATGAGTTGTGAACTTTTAAGATGGTGTCGTAGGTGTGGTCAAATGACGTAATTTAATGAACAGTCAGAAATACCTCGTTAGGATTTGAGGTTTTCACGGTGGTGAATCTGAAGATGGCTGTCTTCTAGGTTGTATAGTCTGGTAGAGGTTTACCAAAGTTTCAGAGGTCCTTACTGTTTCCTTTATCAGGGTTAGAGGTTTACCAAAGTTTCAGAGGTCCGTACTGTTTCCTTTATCAGGGCGATGGGAGATACCTTTCCGTTTGCCAACGTTTCAGCACTGAAGGTAAAAGTGATATATTTTTTCCGAAACGTTGGCACACAGCGAAATGTCACACGGTTCAAGTTCCCGAAGACCAACATCTGTATTCACATCGCAAGTGACGGCCTCAAATATTACAATAAATACCTCAGTGAGCTCACTAATTATCAACTGTCAAACATGGTTCTGAGTTATGCTTTTAATGCGTTTTGTTACTGTTTTATTGCTGATGATCAGATCTTTGTCACCTGCACAAAAGGGATCGAAAATTGCATAAAGTAATTTATTAAAAGAGTGTGCAAGTTTGTAACCGCAAAAGTAATTTTTGCCCTACAAGAATTAAAGTGAGATTTGAGGTTTTCACGGCGAAGTGGATGATGATGGTGATGTTCTGGGTTCTGGCGTCATGTAGGCTTGTCGATTGATACCAGCGTCTTAGAGAAACATAACTGGCTTAATCTGCGGGGCTGGAAATGGGTCCAGTATAAACGTCTCAAAGACTGAGAAGAACAACATCAAGAATAAAAGTGATTTTTACAATAAATATAAATTATTAAGGCTGCATTATAGGTTATAAGAGTTGAATACAAAACTAAATAAATGCCAATAATTTAGTGGAACTGTAAATCTCAAACTGTCAGGGAAATTCCAGAATCTGGTCTCACTAGAATTATGTAGAGTAATAACATTAGATATGCTCCTATGGGGGTTTAACTGTTAGGTATTAGCAAAAGAACGCAGAAGGCAAAATACGTTTCTCAAGAGAGGTCTCAGAATGTAGACATAGATTATAAACATAATGAGAATTTTATAAAAGGACCGGAAATGAGATATAACTGTTGTGAAATGAAACCTAGAACTTTTGAAAAGGAGCCTGAGAACATAATCACGACGCTACGTTATATCAACAAGCCGAAGGTTAGAATATTCCAGGAGCTTCGACGAAACTATGAAAAGAGCAGTTTTAATCTTTTTAACTGGGGTAGGCTAAGAGATTCGTGAACTTGATGGTTTCCCATATTTTAGTTTCGCCTTTCAAGTTGATATAAATGTTTCTTATATTTCTTGGGCACCCCTATGGAAGAATTCTTATATCGTATGGTAAAAACTTTGTGTCGCATAAAGTATAGTCTGAGTAGCTAATATTTCACATCCTTAAAGGCTTTCCCTGCTTATTACGTTTTTAATGTCGTGTATGAAGTTAAGTTGTACCCTATAGCTTTGGATGTTTTATATTTCAAGTGGATGGCCTTTTTCCTACTTTTGGGAGGGGTTGCCTGGCTGCCCCTTGGACAAGCTATGTATGGAGTTCACTATAGCTCCTCCCCACCTCCAAACTACTACTGGTCTCAAGAAGCTGCTGTATTTCGTAGGCCAAAGGAAACTTTCTTTTTACTTGTGGCAGGCTAAAAGCTTTCCTTACTAAGAACAGTGTTATTGAATGTGACAGCCTAGAGTCTATTCTTCTATATACACTAAATAAATTTTTCTGCTTGCGATCCTGTCCAAGCTCTTTTTCCTCATTCCACCCCATTTCCCAGAAATAACACCCTCATTCACCTCTCATTGTAACATCATTCACACTCACTAAAACTTGAAATCATTCTGAGACGAACATAAAAATGTACTCCTGCTTCGTACTTGGTGAGGTCCCTGATTCAAATCTCGGCTCGGAGACCGATTGCCGGGATAGCATATTGCAGTAGGCCACGGCCGCTTCCGTCAACATACCTTCCAATTCATTATTCAGTATCACTTTGTTATTCGAAGCTATATAGTCTGATATACTGAAAGTATCTTAAATGAACTGTAAATAAATAAAAATAATGCAAGAAACTGACAAACATATACCTTTTCGTCATTCTTATCTGTTAATCGGTTTGATGGATGTTTCGAAACGACTTTCGGGGGGGGGGGCTCTCACCGTACTGCTCTGACAGCCAATCTATGTCCTTATTCCATTCATTTAAGATGAAGCCTCGCTCGGAAAAGCAGTCGGTAAAGTAGGAGCACCCAACCGCTTATCCGCATGAGGATAATCATCACTCTGATAATAGACGCATTATGTATCTTCAAAATTTCGGTCAACTTTTACCAGACAACACGGCACAAAATCCCGGAATAAAGTCATCTTCTTAGTTTTTTCTATAATGACACCAGGGTAGTTTTCAGTAAATCGAACCACGCTGTAGGTTTAGAAATCCAGTCGGTATTGTGGTTCTAAAAATTCGGTGAAAGATTTCGAAGAGGTGGGTCATCCTTAGTCCATTCATAAAAAGAGGAGGATTTTCTTTTCTAAAAGGAAGTGGTGAAGATTTCTTTCATGGGCAGACGACCAGAATGTGCTACTACCACTCGGCTGATGACTACCAGAAATGAGAAAGATTTTACAGGGTAAGAGCGGAGTGAAAGAAAGATTGAATTTTCCTGAAAGTAGACGACGACGACGACGACAAGAGATATGTTTGCAGTATATTAACGTAGTTGGGCGTTAACACGTTTCCTTTGTTTTGTGAAGTAGGTAATTGTCCATGCTAAAGAGGCCAAGAAGAGTACATTTTGGTCCAAGTAATTGGGGGGGGGGGATAGAACATGTTTCATGATTTGTAATCGTTACCTAGTACGACGGAATTTTAATTAAGATGCCTAAGAGAATCTGGGCATGTAGCACGCATGGTGTACATGATAACTGTGTACAACATTTTGGTAAAATGTTTCATGAGATGATAAGAGGATAATATTAATATGGATTTAAAATAGATGTGATTCGAAACTATGGGCTATATCTCAGGACAGGGTCTTGTATTGCTGTTTTAAAGACGATACTGGAAATGTCGGGGAATTTCCTGACCATTTTTCAAGCAGGACTCTGAATCATTCAGCAAATTACTAGATCACGAATTAAAATCGCAGTAATTTGAAAACCTTAAAACTATAGCAACAGCCGTGTGTTACGTTGATTATATATGGGTTTAGTGTTTCTCGAATAGAATATTATACAAAATACCGAATGTCTGCTAATTAGTGGTCAGGATTTCTGCTTCGTATTTGGAAGGTCCGGGATTTAAGTCTCGGTGCGGAGACCGGCTATCTTGTCTGAAGGTTTTCTTTATTTCCCCTCCTGTGCTAAAATTCTGGGACAGTATCTTGAAGTAGTCTACGACAACTTCATATCCATTGTTTATCCTGTTAATCTACGTTATATATGAAAATGTCTGTCTTCTGTGTTGTAGCGCTATGTCGTCTGGCAGAAGTTTAACAACGTTTCAGAGGTCCCTACGCCCTGATAATGGAGCCAACAAAGACCTCTAAGACGTTGTTAACCTCTACCAGACTACACGGTGCTAAAACCAAGAAGACAGCCATCTTCGAACTCACCGTCGTGAGAACCACAAATTCTATTTTGTATATTCTGAATACTTACAGTATCCATGAATAAACCGTGGTTAGTGTAAACTGTACGATTGAGCTGGCAGGAGTATGATACAAGTGATTAGTTTACAACTTTTCTGAAACTTTATCTGTAGTCGGGGGTGGGGGGGGCCTTATTCATTTGGGCTCCTTGGGCAGAGCTAATCTCGATCTGTAGGGTCCAGTTTCAGAAATGTTATGTTTGGAAACTTATGACGATGGACAATTTCCAATGCAGTTATTACAATCTTTATTTAATTTTGGTTGTGTTTTAACGTTGTCTGATTATTTATATCTATTCTCTAGCCTAGAAAATGATATCATCTGTGAAGGGTTATATAAGCCAAATATCCCAGTGTAATGGTCAGCAAACCTTGACAAAAATTTCTCTGAAACATTGTTCTGAGAACATGCAACAGCAAGGTTGAGTCAGATGTAGGTTAAACAACATTAATCTTGTAGAGCGACTTTCATGAAGTTTGTGCTACGCCCGGACAGAGAATACCAACCACTGGTGTGTGGGAACCGAATTTTGATTAACTATGTACGCTCTGTTGTGTCCACAAATTTGACACAAGTATGGAGCTGAAGAATTTCCAGTGTTAAACTAAAGAAGGTACGCCAGTCTCTTGCCGTCTAAACTTTCAAAATTCGTTCAATGTTCGCATACTTAAAATAACTATGAACTTGAACCCCGTCAAACAGCTCTGCTATGGATATGCTACTTTAAAGCTTTTTAGTTCTTTCGGGGGCCTGAAACGTCCAATAAAGATCTATTCTCTACGATGTTTCAGTTCTGTTCGTTAGTCATGTAAGGTTCCTAATAACCTGAAGTTGTCTGTCTTCTGGGTTATTGCGCCGTGTAGTCTGGTAGAAGTTTATCGACATTTCGGAGATACATAAGGACCTCTGAAACGTCGGTAAACTTCTACCAGACTACACGGCGCAACAACCCAGAAGACAGCCATCTTCAGACTCACCGCCGTGAAAACCTCAAATTCTCATACGATTAATTAACCTGTTTGGTGATAACTAACTTTGTCGTTCACGGACTTATTTGCAGTTACTCAGATTATCAACAAATTACCCGTCTTTTAGGGGGCCCGATGGTTCATTACAGTTTTTACAAACGCTCGACGCTAGTATACATCACGTACAACAGTAATTTACACATAATTGCCAGATATTGTTTATAATATCCTGATTACTTACTTCTTTCGTACCAAATATACATATATAGGCCTATATATATGTATATATATAAATTTTTCTGTGTGAAACCTTCAGATGGTAACGTATTTTTGACAGAAAGTTTTTTTAATTTTTCATAATGCATTCTACAATGCGTGAAGTGAAATAATTGAGCTCTTTTATAGCTCCAGGCGTATCCACTGTAATATTTGCATCTCAGGCGATAATAAATGGTACCCGCTGTGCCTACGAGTGGGCTAGGGACACAGAAACGCCGTTTTCATATAATGGACTGCAGGTCATGCCCTGTATTAGCAGGGGTGACAGTGTAAATCAGCCTTTTGTAATGTATTGAAAATGTTGACTAGTAAAGGGTTGTGAATCGAATGTGGTGCGTTCTGAATGGGAGAGTCTTTGTTTAGGACTGCAGTCAGCAGCCAACCCCAATGTCCCCCCCCCCCCCAAAAACTCGGTTTTTATATGATCAATTTTGATGGTTCAGGACAAAAATGATTTAAATTAAATACACCGTTTTATAGAATGCCTGATATTACCTTAAATGCATTTTTATGTGACTTCCCTTAAGATCCCTTTCGTTTCTTCCTGTTTTGATTTTCTTTCTTACCTCTCGGCTCTTACTTTCTTTTTATTTCATTTTCTATAGGTTTCTAGTGTTAGCCCCACCGGACGAAGTTGCAAATATTTTATAAATATCTTTAAACCTTAACCACCTTAGACAGAGATGGATTTTAAACGATATGTGAAATTCTGATTGGATTTAACTGGCTTAAGGATGGAGTGCATTGGCCGGTTTTGTGTTCACTGAAACCTTCAGCTTTCACAAAAGGAGGAGAACTCTTGACCACTTGAGTGGCTATGAGCTTCTGGAGAAGTTCTTGGTTGTATGGAGTTAGTGAAGAACGTCTGTATGGACTCTCGAAATGTTCTATTTCCTTCTATTCAAATTATATATATATATATATATATATATATGGGTGGGGGGTTGTAGAGTAGATTGTCGATTCATCGCGGATCAACGTGGAATATCTGACGCCCTAAATCAAAGATTTAAGTATTAACAAAAGTTTTTAGGATTTACGTCACAATAAATGCAATCTCTCGTTTCATCTGCTACGCTGTAATTGGCGGCCTTATGACTCGCATCTCAGTTCGTTAATCGTAATTTGCAATCCGCAACCAATTGTGTGCATTAATTAATTTATCTCCCAAAGCGCTATGATATCCGCAGCCTTGCATGTGATTGTGTAATTAACCTAATCTTTTTCTCACCTATTTAACATATAGGATGTTTAAAAAATGTGCACATTTCATATATAGGTGTATAGTAGGTAACATTTGGAGTCCAAGAACGCGTACGTTGCGGAGATTGTCAAATATTTGACGCAAAGTACGATCAGGCTGAAGCTTAACTGAAGCCCACATTTGCAACAACCGCGCAAAAAGCTATGTCAAAAATGAGGATGTGGTCTCTTATGTCTTTGTTGGCACTTTCGGGTTTTTTTTTTACGTTTTCCACGCATGTAGTGCACGTTGTGCAGATAGTGGGGAACCCCCGTGCGCTGCGTCGAGAGCTGCATTATGGCTGTGCAAGTCATTTGGAGCGTAGTAGAGACACTTAGGTATCAAGGAAAGTTTCTATTTGTTTCGCGTCCCCCGTCTGTCAAATCGCACAAAATTTGCAAACACATCTCTTTGCCACGACGAAAGTTTCGGCTAGATCTGTGAAGGACGCTTCGCACTTCTGATGTTATCGACAAAACACCCTTCAGAGTAACGTTAACCTATTCACTTTTGGAACAGCCTGTGTATCTATGTATTTTATCATATTTAATCGTTCTTATTTAATCGATAGTCTGTATGAGCTAAGCGACGTGCGACTGGGCATTATCTCACGAAGATGTATGTAAACTATTTCATACATTTCTATAAATGTTTCCATTTTATTATCGTTATCTATCTCTGTAACTTATGCAGTTGAAAATTTACGCCAGTTAGTGACTCTAAACAAACTTCAATGTAGATGGAATTTTGTGTAATAAAATGCTACGTAATATCAGATATTCCATTGAACTTAACAGATCAGGAACCAACTGCTTTGAGCAGGTTGATATAACAGATTTAACCATAAACCTTTCCAGTCGGGTGGCAAATGTTGTACTGCGGATTGCATACTGCAGCCTTGTTCTCTTTTCTAGTGAACAATGCAGAAAGGTTCAAACAATTGGAGTATAGATCGTTCAAAGGGCAGCAAATGTGGGCTGTGAGTATCGGAACTGTTGTTGGATAGTTTCATCACATTGCTATTTGTGACTCGGTTTTTATATGATCAATTTTGATGGTTCAGGACAAAAATGATTTAAATTAAATACACCGTTTTATAGAATGCCTGATATTACCTTAAATGCATTTTTATGTGACTTCCCTTAAGATCCCTTTCGTTTCTTCCTGTTTTGATTTTCTTTCTTACCTCTCGGCTCTTACTTTCTTTTTATTTCATTTTCTATAGGTTTCTAGTGTTAGCCCCACCGGACGAAGTTGCAAATATTTTATAAATATCTTTAAACCTTAACCACCTTAGACAGAGATGGATTTTAAACGATATGTGAAATTCTGATTGGATTTAACTGGCTTAAGGATGGAGTGCATTGGCCGGTTTTGTGTTCACTGAAACCTTCAGCTTTCACAAAAGGAGGAGAACTCTTGACCACTTGAGTGGCTATGAGCTTCTGGAGAAGTTCTTGGTTGTATGGAGTTAGTGAAGAACGTCTGTATGGACTCTCGAAATGTTCTATTTCCTTCTATTCAAATTATATATATATATGGGTGGGGGGTTGTAGAGTAGATTGTCGATTCATCGCGGATCAACGTGGAATATCTGACGCCCTAAATCAAAGATTTAAGTATTAACAAAAGTTTTTAGGATTTACGTCACAATAAATGCAATCTCTCGTTTCATCTGCTACGCTGTAATTGGCGGCCTTATGACTCGCATCTCAGTTCGTTAATCGTAATTTGCAATCCGCAACCAATTGTGTGCATTAATTAATTTATCTCCCAAAGCGCTATGATATCCGCAGCCTTGCATGTGATTGTGTAATTAACCTAATCTTTTTCTCACCTATTTAACATATAGGATGTTTAAAAAATGTGCACATTTCATATATAGGTGTATAGTAGGTAACATTTGGAGTCCAAGAACGCGTACGTTGCGGAGATTGTCAAATATTTGACGCAAAGTACGATCAGGCTGAAGCTTAACTGAAGCCCACATTTGCAACAACCGCGCAAAAAGCTATGTCAAAAATGAGGATGTGGTCTCTTATGTCTTTGTTGGCACTTTCGGGTTTTTTTTTTACGTTTTCCACGCATGTAGTGCACGTTGTGCAGATAGTGGGGAACCCCCGTGCGTTGCGTCGAGAGCTGCATTATGGCTGTGCAAGTCATTTGGAGCGTAGTAGAGACACTTAGGTATCAAGGAAAGTTTCTATTTGTTTCGCGTCCCCCGTCTGTCAAATCGCACAAAATTTGCAAACACATCTCTTTGCCACGACGAAAGTTTCGGCTAGATCTGTGAAGGACGCTTCGCACTTCTGATGTTATCGACAAAACACCCTTCAGAGTAACGTTAACCTATTCACTTTTGGAACAGCCTGTGTATCTATGTATTTTATCATATTTAATCGTTCTTATTTAATCGATAGTCTGTATGAGCTAAGCGACGTGCGACTGGGCATTATCTCACGAAGATGTCTGTAAACTATTTCATACATTTCTATAAATGTTTCCATTTTATTATCGTTATCTATCTCTGTAACTTATGCAGTTGAAAATTTACGCCAGTTAATGACTCTAAACAAACTTCAATGTAGATGGAATTTTGTGTAATAAAATGCTACGTAATATCAGATATTCCATTGAACTTAACAGATCAGGAACCAACTGCTTTGAGCAGGTTGATATAACAGATTTAACCATAAACCTTTCCAGTCGGGTGGCAAATGTTGTACTGCGGATTGCATACTGCAGCCTTGTTCTCTTTTCTAGTGAACAATGCAGAAAGGTTCAAACAATTGGAGTACAGATCGTTCAAAGGGCAGCAAATGTGGGCTGTGAGTATCGGAACTGTTGTTGGATAGTTTCATCACATTGCTATTTGTGCGGAATTACGTTCTAGTTTTGCAGTGCAAATTCTACAAATCGGGTGTAAAAACCGTTTATGTGCATTTCAGTATGTAGAACAAATCGATCTGTTTTTCAGACGCATTTCGACAGGCTTAGAATGAACTGACTTTATGTCAGTAGGCCTTCTAGCTGAATTATTCGTTATTATCCAGTCGGTTGCTTAAAGATGCACGCAGAAGAAATTAATATAATATACACATTGCAACCAGTAATACATATTAAATAATAGAATGTGTGTTACTTAAATTTATTTCCTGTGGAAATTTCATTGTATTAGTACTATATTAATTCGCTTCACAAAAATTTAAACAGTAATGGGAAGTTTCACGTTAAAGTTTGGCTTCAGTAACCTAAGAACAAGGATAATAGGACATTCTAAGAATCATTGAACAGATCTTAGGCCCATTTAACATGAAGTCCAATCTTAAAAAAATTTTTTTGTTATTTACCACATCGGCGTCGCATGGGAATGAGTCTTATGAGTGCCACATATATTATTATATGGATTAAATTAGTAAATCTATTTTGTTGCCTAGCTACTAAATAAAGTAGTTGTCGGCAAGGGCTTCTTTGAATGAATTCGCCTGTGCACTAGACACTCATGCCGTTACCAAATTACAAGTTATAAGTTTGCAGCAAACTCGTACAACGTTGCGATACGAACAGCGGAACCCAGGCTCTAAACTAGCAGCACAGCAAAGCTCGCGGTAACGGGGTGTGAATGCGATACTTTTAGGTCGACGCACGAACACACACGAAATTTTCTCTCGTGCTCTCCAGTGTTTATCCTTGTGTCTCATTGCCATCAACATCTCCAATCGCTTCTTTATCAAATATTTCATGGAAGGGTCATTTTTAATTTCTCTCTTTCTGTGATCATGTTATGGGCACACTCAATTAATTGTGTACTCTCTATTGTCAGTTGACTTCAGTGTAACAAATATTGATAAACCACCACCTCACACTCCGAAATCAAGGTTAAATCCAAGGCTGTAAATTATTGGTTCGTGTTAGTGTTCAGTGTCTGCTGCGAAAAAGCTTATACAATTTTAACTCTTCTAATCATGGAATAAATGTTACCTCGGTATTACAATTGGAAAAATAAAGGACACATGGTTTGTTATTTCAATTTCCATAAGACAACACAATAACTACGGCCGAGGAAGTAACCTCCAAAACAGGTAATGTTAAACATTCCGCTTACTTCTGTTTCACAAGCCTGTGGATGTTAAACATTCCGCTTACTTCTGTTTTACAAGCCTGTGAATTATAAAATATTTATAATCATTCATTCAGTTGTGATTAGACGATGGTTCTATTCCACACTTTTTCGCCCATGATATAGGGAATATATTTATGGCGAATAATAGAGTTTTAACGTTTAAATCACTGCGTTTGTAATTAAGAGTCTCCACATGGCCGGAACGCAGTTTGAGCGGTGACTCTGTCCATAAATTAAAATCATCTTCGTGTTCTGGAGCAAGCCTATGTTACAGATCCTGCTCTCTCTCTGTGTGTAATGCGATTCTATAACGCTTTCCACATATGTAGGATGTGCATTATGTTATTTTTATTTAAGCTTAAAAATGTTCATTTTGTAATGCCTTCGTTTCTTCTGCGATCTAGTGTTATAGTAGCAGATCACAGTGTATGTGAGGTGTAAAGAGCGTATAATTTCATTCTGGTTCATTTACTGGGGGTATGTCGGCCGGCTTTGGTGGGATGTATTTGTGTTCTTTCATAAAAACAAGATGATGGGGAAAAACAAAACAAATGCAGTAAAAAACAAAGAAAGAAGTAAGGATCTGTCCTTCATCAAATGAATCCTATTAAATGTCTAAGAAAACTGTGTCATTGTTTCACGAGCTAATACATGATAACCAAAAAATAACTTCTCCAAAATTGGTTTTTTATAGAGTAGCGTAATAAAATTATGGTTTATCACACAGTTAAACTAATACACCTCTCCTGCTCTCATGTATTGCACGATTATTCAAATTTTTACACAAGAAATCTTTTGGCTGTTAATTGCTTGTTAGCAATATCTTTCACGTGTTTACAGTCAAACCTGTCAGCATAACTCAGCCTGTTTTATAAATACTGCACAATATCTTTGGCTGCTTTCACAACCTGATCTATTATTCATGAAAATAAGGTGATTCTTCTGGTTCTTTGACGTTATTCAAATAATGCTGGATTTGTAGAAGAATCTGTTGCGTTGAGGTTTACACAAAGAAAGTAGAGGATTAGTTGTTAAAGCTTCTAATCGGTCTTGGCATTTTAGTTGGATCGCAGGCTGGGGTAATGTGGCATCTATTTACCTCTAGCTCTGCGAGACACTAAATCTCGTTCTTGCTAGATTTTAATATTTATATACTTTTATATATGAGAGAATTTACTTTTGGGTCATAAGGTACAATTTGCTACGGAACCTGCCTGTGCGGTCAGACGGTGGTA
This sequence comes from Zootermopsis nevadensis, assembly GCF_000696155.1. The sequence goes on along the minus strand of NW_019060511.1, from coordinate 138,337 downwards.
TCTAAACGCCAATCGCAAATAAAAATGTAAATGTTAACCCTTTTTATTTTGTTTGTGGAGGGTGAGGGGGTAAGCTAGATGTCACTAGCAGGCAACCGGGTAAGCTGATTCACAATTAGCTGTTTTAATTTTGGCATGGCAAAGAGCCTTTATAATTCAATTGAACTATGCTATTTTGAAATTCTGCTGAACTGTAATCAAGCCTTTCATTAAGGATAACTAATGAATCGGCAAACCATTGACCTCCTCTTAGGATATTTGCTGCCAAACTCAGTATGAGCAGATTTTTAAATTCGAGAATGTGCTGTCTGCGTAACACAAGTAACTGTTTAATTCAACTTACGTGTTTCTCTCTGGTTACTTATCAGACACCTTTGTGTCATCTTCTCGGTGAATATCTAATGGTTGGGCGCATTTGGAAGTTGAACAAGGCAGGCAGAATGTGGCTGGCAAGATATGATGGTAATGATTGGTGTAGCGGATAATTGGGCAGCCGCGAAAAAAGGAAAAGAATCTGTTACAAATTACAGGGGCACGTGACAGGTTGATATAATTTATTGTTATTTTTAATAGTGATGTTTAAACTTGAACTTGAAATTTTATGATTCGAATGATAGGCGTATACAAAGGTGACGATGTATTGTGAGCTAGGTCAGAATTTGGAAGGAATCGGTTGTAGCATATTTGAAGGTATCATCCCAAAATTAATCTTAATATACTGACAAAAATCACGAAAACTTCAGTTTTACACGGTCGGAAACCCAAAAGTACATTATAATATTAAATGCATTTTACAAGAATACTTTTTAAGGATGTGAAATTTATCGAATTGGCCTAACGTCATGTCATTCGGGGAGCTTTTGTTTTTAATTTTTGAGTTCTAATATGAGAGAATTTTCCTTACAGCGACCCATCACATCTGATTGCAGTGTAAAATGGCTTTGTTACACAGTATACCAGCCCTATTATAGGGCCTACTTTTCCACCCCCTCCCCTCCGAAACCCCTCTAACAGTTCGCTCATTCCACTAACATTATTATTATTATTAACTGCGTAAACATGTTCTCAGTTCATTACACCCCACATTAATAACTTACTGCTAATACAGTGCTTCTCCCTACACCACATCTCAAACCATGCATATACTCACCCTTATGTTGAATTACGTATACAGGATGATCAAAATTACACTGAAGTTCATCAGACTAAGATTTATATGTACAGAATGTCTGTAAACTAGCGGGCGATTTATTGGGCGTGTTATTATTTATTTTACTAGAAAACAGTCTAGCAGCATTCAAGTTTATTTATGTAGATATGATCACAGAAATCATACACAACTTTCTCTTGTAAGTTATAAAAAAATAAATAATTACACGTTCTTAAAATCGTTTGCTAATTTATACACGCACATTAACATTGTTCTCGCATAGAAGGAACAGAAATACCTGGAGAGTTTTGAAATGTGGTGTTGGAGAAGAATAGAGAAGATCAGGTGGACGGATCGAGTGACCAACGAAGAAGTATTGAGGAGAGTCAACGAGCAAAGAAACATTCTGCAGGCGATTACACGAAGGAAAGCTAACTGGCTGGGACATATTATGAGAAGGAATGGATTAATGAGTGATATCACCGAAGGCCAGGTTGAAGGAAAGAGAGGACTAGGAAGAAGATTGATACAGCTAACCGACGACCTTAAACAAGGAAAGAAGATGACGTTCCAGGAATTAAAGCGAGAAGCCGAGAATAGGGACAACTGGAGAGCTCTTTTTGGGCAGAGCAATGGACCTGTCGTAAGACAGAACACTTAATAATAATAATAACGCAGGTCGGTGTAGCTCTTAACAGTTTAGATTCTTTTCTGATAGATTCCGGGTTTAACATTCTAACAAGCATTTGTCGTGTTGTCTCGCCTAATCAATGCCGTTATGATACCATGGACCCCAGGAGACTTTTTTCCTTTCTGTTTACCTGAAACCAGAGACATAATAATTTGATTCATGTATTTTTATTCTATCAATTGCGGGATTTGAGGTTTTTACGGCGGTGGGTCTGAAGATTGCTGTCTTCTGGGTTGTTGCGCCGTGTAGTCTGGTAGAAGTTTACCGACGTTTCAGAGGCCCTTGCTGCCTCCATCATCTTACATAACGGGACTAATATAGGAAATACTTTTACCTGAAGAGGAATGCGGAACAAATCCCCGAAACGTCTTAGGCCATATCTTTCTGTGTATTTATTTTCCCCAACAGTAGACGAAGAAAGTTCAAAGAAAATATTCCCTTAACAATTTGAAGCCACTCACAATTATTAATACTAACGACCTCACCACCAGGCACTCTGGGAGATAATTACAGCACAAAATAATAATACCTGGATCGACTTCACGTTTTAAAATATCAATTTTTAAATAATATCAAGTCAAGTATTGTGAACACGGCGATGAATTGTGGGGTGGTAAAACAATGAGATATTTTATATGTAGGTGAGTAGATTCCCATATGCCCTGAGCGGACCCGGCACAGTTGCGTTGCGTGTATTTGTAGTAAGCGATTGAGAGTCGTGATGTAAAAATATTGGTATAAATCCGTAGTAGAACGATATGATACAACAGTTTTTTCTAATATAAAATTATTAATCATAACGTATTTTGAATAGGATTTCATGAGTGTCTGTGAATATTTTCTTAGAACATGAGAGTGTTTCGAACGTGTCAGATACTGAAACAGTTTTTAATTATAAGGGAATTTAATTTAGAAGTATATAAAGCGATGTATTACCCCCTACAGCGAAACAATTTCAACATCTTAGAACAAATTACATTTCTGAGACATCGAGTTTTGTTATGTGCGTTTATTGTCCGCAATGTATGGTACCTGCTCGATCGACTTTAAGATACAGACTGAGTCGCATTTTACGATAAAGTATAATTAATCATGTTTTGTACGTATTCTATTTTTAACATTCATTTGTAGACAGTTCCTTCAAACCACTGATACTAGTATGACCTCTACAGGAATAAATTATTTTTATTAAATGTAATTTATAAAAGACGAATATACTAACATAACGTGGTGTGAGGCTGCTGAAATGAATTCAGCAAAATCAAGATAATATTCAATATTCGGTTTCTTTAAAGAAGATAACTAGTTGTCACGCTAAGCAAATGTCAACTTTTCAAGGACTGTGTTCCATAGATTTATAGTCGGTTTCTCAACAGCATTAAATAATATATATATTAGTATAGCAGGTGGGATCTTTCACATTATTCGAATGCAAATTAACGTGCAGTGTAGAAGACGATATCGATTCGAAAATTACAAGTCACAGTCTTAAGTGCCAAAGAATTAGACAAGCCTTAATAGGCAAGACGAATCACGAGCCACAAATTAAGTCACATTAAGCGGTGACAATTCCAAGAGCCACATGAAAACTGAAACACGAACGACAGAAATAAATTACGAGATTCACATTGAGACAGTAGATATTCATTTTTTAGGAATTTTTAGTTGTATGCTGCTGTTAGACATTCAGATAACAGTAGCCTTTATACAGAATTTCAGTATATCGGTACTCCTTTTGATTAACACCAAGAAGGCCTGTTGCAACGTTTATAAAGAATTAATAACTAATTAATTGCCAAGAAAACGTTATATCACTGTTTTGTTTCAAGTATAATTTAGTAAGACCAATAAACGGTGGTAAAATAAAATATGTGAGAATAGATAATTAATTATAAAACTAATGTAAATGCTATTATGGGTATGACAAAATAATCACAGCAGATTTACATTTATTTTTCTCTTTGTGAACACTCTGATGTTCAGTGTGTGATCAGACGATGAATTTTGATTCTCTTAGAATAACATATTTTGGAGCGGACCTTAAGCCATTCTTGCACTATCTATTCCCTTGCTTGATGCCCATTTAATATTAAATTTCTTCTTTTTACATGCATCGGTTGTACCTGATACTTTTGATCGATCAACTCTTTAACCTCAGCACAATATACAGAAAATGGCCGCCAGTTATAAGCAAGAACAACACTATTTCTTCCCTACTTTGAATCTTTCAACACATTCATAGACTTTACTGAGGCTAATACAATTAGCGCCACACTAAACTGCCTTTTTCTCCCTAAATGTCACATCCATTCGTGATTAAAATCGGGCCACACATTATTATTCTCTTCGCAGCCTGTCATCGAAGCAGCCATGTTTAATGTGTCCGTGTTAACATTAGTCAAAAGACTGGAAACGAACTACATGTAAATGGAGAAAGTCTTTTATTATTTGTTTGTTATTTTTTCAATACTACCAAAATTACTTTCAAAGTAAATTAAAATCGGCTGCTTTTTTCGTGAAAAAGAGCCAAAACGGACCTGTAGGGTTCAAACCATAAAGTTGATGACGTTCTATTACGTAAATTAATTTTCAACTGTGTAACGCTGTTGGCATAAATGTTCGCCCTTACACCAGTAATCTCTGTTTTGTGTTTAATTTTGTCAAGATAAACACGTTTACCTGCTCGACTTTGCGGGTATAACCATAGCCTCAATAAAATACAGACCTTATTACGAAACTGCGTGTTATATTTCGTTTTCATTTAACCACATCCTATGTATGGAACTTGAGGAGGAAATATCAGACTTGCAAATGTTCTGTAAATGATGACGATATTAGAATCACGAGGTACTTTTTCATCTCATAATTTCACTCAGCTACCGCAAGAGATTGTTGCAGAGTAAGTTTGCACAATCTTTATACCAAAGTGCGTCATAATATTCAGTTCACTGGTCTGAAAATTCTTAAGGGTCTGCATACAGGCTGAAGAAATGATCAGACGACGAGAATTCTGTGTTAAGCAAGAAAGCTAATGAATAACTGTGTAACGTACAATAAGGATGCGATCTTAGAACCGAAACAATTCAATCCTGCGTTTTGAAAACCAGATCAGTTACATATTCTAATTGTTTGTCTCCGATGAAGTTTAAGGAACTTTTATAGTAACTGAAATTGGTGGACAATTGCATTTTGTATATGTTAGCCTAGGCTGTTTCAATACATTGTCGTCATTGATTGTTGTTAGATCGTTCAAATTAAGGAGCATGAACTGGGGAGATAATATATTACGAATTTGTTTCCAGACATATGAAAAATATTTGTCGGTAAACTTGAAGGAAAGGTAATATTTTTGGAGATAATGCACAGATAAAAGGATAATGTTCAAATGCATCTTTAAGAAGATGGTGAATAAATCTAGACTGGATTTAGCTAGCTGAGGGTGGGAACCAGTTGTTGGCGCTTGTGAACACAGTAATGAATCTTTGGAGTTTGGTAGAAGGCAAATAATTTCTTAAATATATGAGGGATTATTATCTTCTCAAGAAGAAATTTATCGTAGAGTTCCATTTACTTGTTACACTAAGCAATAAACTTTGATACATTATCTCTTTTGCTTGCCTTTATTCTCGAATCCATTACATTCTCCCACTTGTATCTTTCTGTTACTTATTTTACTCTTACGTCTTTCAAGTAACCTTCCTTTGATGTTTTCCGATAAAAAGTTGTATTTATTTCTTATCTCTCTTATGCATGATAGAAATTTGATGTCTTTTGCGACATTTTACAAAATCTTACTCTTTTAACAGCCAGTGATTTTTATCCTTGCACTTAATCCTCTGAATGGAGAACTACTGCTCGCCAGATTTTCCATTTTCAGTCTATGATATCGTGACAAGGTTCGCGTTTAATTAGTGATTTGTTTTTAACACTAAACTCCAATTGAACTCGTCTCGCACTCATTCCACAAATTTAACTTTTGTGAAGAAGCATCCTGTATATGGAACAAACACACACTGCACTCCGTTCTGTATCAGTGTATTCACAGTAAGCACATAGCGGTTCGTTCTATGGCCATGTATTATATGCACACACATACGCCGTAAAATTAATGATGTGTTTTATTGACATATTTATTGGTACCCCCCCTACCCCACCACTCTTTCGGATGTTGTTAGTCAGCTGTTTGAACAGTATTTGCGCCGTCGGCGGTCTCTCAGCGAATACGCAACAGCTCTTTATGAAGGGTTATATGAACACTGCAGCACTTTTCATTTCGATTCGGTGTTGTTATAGTTTCATTAAGGAGCTTCTGAACTGAATCATAAAATTACTTATAAACAACAAGACTGTGTGTGTTATAAGTGCAGAGAGTCATCGCTAACCAGACCATAACCCAAAAGAATAACATCGACGTTTTTACTCCCGTGATAACCTCAGTTCTCATATTAATAGACCAATTCCGACTAGCGTGAATAGTCCATTGAGTCTTTGATATACTTGTCGCAAAATATCTCCGAGCTCGGTTGATTGTTACAAATACCCGAGTTGGGGGTTAGGGAGGTGATAGTGCACAAGGGGTATTACTCCCCATTTGCTTTTTTAAATTTTCTCTTGTGGCGTAGGTCAGGTTTCAAGATATTTTGCGTCGAGTATAATAATGTTGCTTGAATTGATTGTATATATAATTCGGGTTATCTCGAACAATAAACTGATGCACTACGATTTAAGATTTGAGGTTTTCACAGCGATGAGTATGAAGATTTCTGTCTTCTGGGTTGTTGCGCTGTGTAGTCTGGTCGATGTTTACCAACGTTTCAGAGATCATACTGCCTCCGTCATCAGGGCGATTCATACTACACAGCGCAATAACCCAGAAGACAGAAATCTTCATGCACTACGAGCTGGGCGATCGGAGCTCACACCAGCAGCGATTTTTTCTTCAGTATTACGTACAGATCGGTCTCAAGCCCACCCACCTACTGCAATAGGACCACTCCACGCATTCCTAGCTTCTTCACTATATGGAGGCATATAGTGAAGAAGCTAGGAATGCGTGGAGTTTTATCCCTGCTGCCCCATACGTCTTTATCTCACAGGTCTTAAGCAAAAGGACAAATTTCGATTTCAATTTTTTTAAGAAGAATGCTGGGATGGTAATAATTGGAAGGAATGTGAAAGGGAGAGATCGCTACCTTTAATAGTTTGGTATTTGCCTGAAGAAACCGAGGAAAACTGTAAGAATTCTCAGATCCACATAAACCGGTTTGGGGGGTTGAAAATCGAAACCCAGGAAGAAAAAAAACAAAGATGTGGCGATGTCACATTCTTCCGCATTTTTGATTTGTTTTAAAGTGCGTTTAAATTAAATTCCGCTTGTAACGGCTGGACTGATTTTCACAAAAATTCGCATTGGGGAGTTGTACTAAAGTTTTTCGACACATTTCGTTTTTGGTTCAAATCGGACAAAAGTAATAGACACTGTTCCTTGCTCTTAAAATATAAATTCTAAAAGTTATTGTTAATAGAATTTCATTGATTTCAGTTGGGGAGAGTAGGCCTATGTAGCTTAGCCTATATGAAACCTTTCTCTATTATACAGTTATAGGCGTACTGTGTGACCCGTCGAAGTTGACATGAATGAAACATTTTATGTTGGATAATAATAAAATTTATTGCAACATTATTTTTGAAAATCGCATATTATGTATAATATTTATAAAATTTATTTTTAAACTGAATTATATGTGAAAATATCTTCACGGCAGCTGAAGACAGCCAATACACCAAAACAACATCGATCACCTGAATTCACACACGCCGAAAACAGAATCGAACAGACCCCACCATAGGCGCCACCGTACCCTTGTTTCCATTACTTGCCACCAGAGTTGCCACAGTCAGAACTTAATTTGAATGGTTTTGTCATCCACGAAGATCACACTGGTCAAGTCAAAGCATGACGGACATTGGCTATTATACTCGGTGGAAATGTGTGGTGCAGGGTTCTTCAAATAACATCTGTAACAACACCAAGAGATTTCGAAATCCGACAATACTGTAATTAAAAGTACTATGGCGACAGTGTTAACATGTGTTACACCTCGGTAGCAAATTACTATAAGCCTAATTGATATTACTTATGCCCTGTTGCCATACTCATCATTCCGTACTATCTCTTTAATATTACCCCCACATTGGCAATTTGAGGGTACTTCCCCCACACCATATTCCACGCAGGGCAAATCCCATGCGCGTGTTTATTATTTAGATTACAGGCATTAAGTATAGAATGATTATTGCTATTTGGATTATAGTCCTGGGGGTGTATCTCGTACCAACGGCTTATATCTTCTCCTATTCAGCTGTAAAACACTGCCATTCTGAATTTGTACACCAGAGAAGTGTGTATTGGGGTCAATATTACAAAGTGTTAATACTATTTCAACCAAAGTATTAAATCCTTTTGCATATTATCGTGTTTGTTTTACATGTGATTAATGTTAGAAAGTTTTTGATACAGTAGTTCGTTTTATGTCTGCCATTTTGAAATATTTAATAATTTTGGAATTTAATGCCTTCAAGACACTGATTATGTCGCTGAATCAGTTCAGTATTATTCTATTACGTGTTATTTGAATGATGTTCACATAGTATGCGTTTAAATATTGAAAAGAATCTCAGCTGTAACTGTATGCACGGCCTAGTTTTATTATTTAGCGTTCTTGCATTTTGTCGCAGAGCGTATTAATGAATTTAGTATGATTCTTAAATAAAAAAAGGATTAACGACTTGATTTTTGTAACAGAGAAGAATTTGCTGTAGAAGCTGAATTCTTGTGATGATCTTCGTGCTTCGAAAGAATCTGTTCTTTCTTAGCACATTTTATCATCAAAAGCACTAAACGGATTTATATTAAACTTGGTATTAGCAATAAAATCTTCTCGAGCAATCAGCTGCGTTAACTGGTTAACGTAGTAAACCGGCGTTTCGGGAACAAACTCTGTCCCATTCTTCAGGGTTCTGATGTGACTGGATCCTCGGAAGTCGGTTTACTACGGTAACCAGTTAACGCGGCTGATTGCCCGAGAAGATTTTATTGATTGTACTCGCCGCGAAAGTCTCAAATCTTGGTATTAGCATTCTAAATTGTAGTTAACGCGCTAATTTCATGTGGACAGGAGACTGTACAACATAACCCCTAATTTAGAAGAAGATACATTCTGTGTTTTTTTTCTAAAAGAAAACTGATCGATATATATGATATTGGTGCATAAAAATACAAATGTTGTTAAGATGTAGTAGATAAGTAGATATTTTATTTGTAACACATTTAGGTGCGATTAATATGTGACAAAATGCAGTAAAAGCAGTTTCTAACTACGGTAAGTATGTTTCGTCTGGTACGAAGTGGAATGTTGAATCTTCAGTTTATAACATTCGAATGTAATTTATTATTAGAGCGATATACTACCAACGAAACGCCATCGGGCCATTCAATAATTCATTCCAAGTGACGAGTAGAAATTAAATTTCATTACGTAAGGTACGATCTCAAATATATTTTATCACTGCCATGTCTCTCACCTGTTAATGTTCGATATAAGACACAGTGATTCAGTTTCCTTTATCGTGTGTGTATATTGAAAGAATTTCTGCAAGAAAGAGCAGTTTATAATTATCGCAAATGGACGAATCAGTTAATTCGACAGGTGATTATTGTACTTTATCAGTTACGTAGTTACCTAGTCATTTGCCTCATTGCTTATTTAGTTACGTCGTAATTTTTTTGTCAAACAACCCCTTATTTAAATACTTATTCTTGGATAATTACTTAATTAATAATTTAGTCATACAGGTATTTAATTTCTCGTGGGTTATGTAGTAAAATAGCTCGTTAGATATTTTTGTCGATGGATCTTTGCATCGTTCATTCCTCCAGTATTGCATTCTGATTGTCCTTGGTGCAAACCTGTAGTGGAACAGTCATCATTATGCCGTCCTCACTTGGACCAATAAAATACATCTGTACCACACTCGCAGCATATCTCCGGCTGACCCTAAGCTGCAGCATTACTAGGCCTCGACAGTTTTCAATAATACAATAAAATTATTCTCATATTACCTTTACAGTTTTAATCTCCTTTGTAGTTACTCAGCTAGGCAGATGCTCAGTAAGTTGGCAAACAGTTTTGATACTTATAGTTGAAAACATTCTGGGCTGACCTCTGAGTCCTGATTTTAATGGCGAAATTGGTTGTACAAATGAAAAGAACTAGACACATACGTGTTCTTAGGCTTTATGTAATCCTCGCTGAACTGGACACAGTTATAAAAATGGATAGAAAGAGGGAGGTCGCTCAAAATGGTGTATGTAACTAGCAGGAATCCGTTAGGGGATGGAGTGCAAGTGGGTACCGACCCCCCCCCCCTCATCTGCTGAACGTATATTATTTTACTCTTCTGCTTTTATAAAACATGTATTACTAAGCTCATCCCTTAGTAAACTAGGGATCGTTTTTGTGTGCGGAGAAAAATTAATTGCCTACTGTCATCTGTTTCCACCATGGTTTACGTGTTCTATAATCTGACTCCGGCACGAGGACAGGTGAATTTTTCTTTCATTCGAATATGAAAGGACTATAGTTTATGTTACTGTTTTAGATGCTTCTGTTATTGTCATGTAATTTAAATGAATATATATTTCACCGTTGCTCAGAATGTCTGTTCTATTAATAAATTTCTTGCGTGCATTGTTTGTTTCGTTATGAAACCAAGGAAGATATCACATAACGAACAAAGAAAGGAATATAGCAAGAAAGGGAGAAATAGAAGGAAACAAATAAAAGGAGAATAGAAGGGAGAAAAGAGAAAGGCAGAATAATATAAGGGAGAAAAATAATATAAGAATTAAGAAACAAAGAAGGCAAAATGTTTGTGGGGTGAAGCGAAAAAATGTTGGAAAGCGAAAAATAATACGAATGACGTGTGTAATTAATTGACGTTATCGGTCGAGTGTGACACACTTTCTGTGAATCCTGTTTCTGTTACCAGTGATGATGACTGTCCATACCACCGTCAACTCTATCGTAATTTTTATTAGCGCCAGACAACTAACATCCAGGTTTTTAAAATCCTTCTGATAATTTGCCACGTTTCATTGCCTTAGCACTCTAATATAAACCTCTTTAAATCTGTATTAATTTCGGCAATTTATCGACATAAATGTAAAGATAAGCGATGTGAAGAAGCCAAATTGCGTCTGACTCGCATTCGGCTGAGACTTGGTTTCAATCCGAGCCAGACTCAGAAGTTTTATTGTTTTCCTCAGTCCCTATGTTCAAAAACCCGAAATATCACCTGAATAGTGATCGATTCCTTGCACATTTCTTTCTATCTCTCTTTTAAAATAATCCTATATATCTCATTCAACACGACGAAAGCTTCAGCAACTGATGCATAATCTTAAAATAAACAAACTTACTACGGTCATCGGCACGTGTTGTTAACTCTCAGGCTATATCATAAATATGAATTATTATAGCCCTCGATTTTATGAAGTCACCATCATTTGTCACTTTTATTTAGCTCAGCTGGAAAATTCCGTTCTTTTTTTTAAAATTTGTATTGAAGCACGTGATGATGCGGTTGTTGAAACACTTTGCACAGCAACACAATAAGGTCCCTGCTCCCCTAAAATGGGGGTTAAACACAAATTTAACTTCATTGAAGAGGAATTTATGAATTGAATTATATTTTGAACATACGAAGACACGGTATGATTAATGTCGTACTGATTTTACACGCTCCATCAGAGACATCTAGTAATATGCATTGAAAACACGTACGCTTCACCATATGCAAGTTTAATTACGTGGAAGTGAATTATTGAGCAACAAATAATTTATCAGAATTATGTGTGGTATGGCAGAATGTATGAACTGAAGAATCAGCAGGATTTCTACTGCGCTTATTATTTGCTAGATCACGTTTGTTTGTTTTTTAGCTCAGTCATCTAGCCTGTAACGTAATTACTGTATCGGTTGATCTAATCGGCTTTTCATTTATTTAAAATACTGGGACGTAACTTTGATAACTTCCATGTATTGGGCACTTTGTATGATGGAAAATTGTAAAACGCAGTCCTTTTTAAGTGGGTTTTTTTTTGGATTGCTGAATCAGGTATTGGCTTCTTTCAGCCAACGGAACTTTAAGAAGACAGAAATGGGACGGACTGAAACAACAAAATTAAATGACATGTTTGCACATAGATAATATTATTGCTGAATCGAAAGCTTCAACACTGTTTTTCAAAGTTTTATTTTCATTGTGGAACTGCGTCATTCCTCTTTCGCCAATCCTTATGAATGTTCCCTCTTTCATCTTCACTTTTATCCTTTAGTTATTTCTTCTTGTATTTCTTTTCTTCTCTTCTCTGAGCGTTGGCTTTTCATTCGCTGAGATATCCGCACAGAACACGAAAGACAAGCCAGAAATACAGAAGAACAGGTTCCCCTGCTCTGAAGATGATGAGCTCAAGTAACGTTTAGTATTCGTAAGTGTATATCAAAAGTCTGCCGTTAGAGGCCGGAAGTAAAATGGAATGTGTGGTTGAATAGTAGACGGGAACTATAATTGCTGTCACCAAATTGCATGTTTCAAGGTCACTGAAGGTCTTCTCCCTCACCCCCGTCACCGTGTGACTCTGTCACTAGTTCAGCTTCGCTACTCTGAGAGCTGTGAACTGTCTTCAATCGCCTGGGCTCAGCTGTTCGCTTTGCGATATTTCTGTGACCGTTATATGCATTTTGGCGACGTTTACACTCGTGACACCGCTTCAGGCTTTTCATGTTTTTTTTCTCTTCAGGCAGTCATGACGTGTGTTGCGATAGTATCCTAAATAGGTCACAGGAGTTTCCTTTCAAACTTATCACTCGAAGTATTCCATCCGTTTGAAGCTATGTAATATTTACCGTTGAATATCTTTTTAAACAGATTTTATGTTCTCGTCCCTTTGAAATTGATCAGAAAGTTTTTAATTGAATTGAACGTTCGTTTACTTTCTTATTGGGCTGCATGAATTTTGTTGACGTTGCTTAAAATTAAGAGATAAAAACGTACATTATGGCATTCGCAGTCTGATATCTGATAAAGGGGCATACGAGGTGCGATCGGAAAGTTTTAAGACTGTGTCAATAGAGGGCGAACCGGATGTAGTACGAGCTTCTGCCGCTAAGGGGTGCGGCCTACATTCATAGTGAATCAGTGTGCCAGCCGGCATCATCGAATTAG